>APFE031513914.1:86235-97979 GCA_000404065.3 Pinus taeda | reverse complement strand
ACGCCCCTTTTATAGGATTTTCCCCATTGGCGTGGGCAGAACACAATGGGCCAGCGCTAATGTAAAAAGGGCTATTTTTAAGGGAAAGGAGCAGGAGATGTCTTCAGGGCATATGAAGCTCATGTTCAGAGGTGAATGATGCAAGTGGTTTCAAGTCTTGTCACTTCTTACAAGTCCCGGAATGAGTCCTCCAAGGTGCAGGAGAGGGGCAATAGGGATGGTGACAAACGGTGACAAATTACTGTGTAACAGATGCCCCCTAAAGCATGAGGCCCGAGAGAGAGAGGGGTGAAGTGCTTTACAAGAACATGCGTGACCGAAAACACTGCCGCCGGAGAACCTGCGAAAGAAGTACAACTGATATCTCAAGTACATGATAGATGTGGTATGGGCGCAGCCATCCGAAACAGAGCATATACAACTGGATCTCAGGTATGGACGCAGCCATCCGATGAGGATCTATAAATAGACTCAGGTATGGTCGCAGCCATCTAATAAATGATTCATGTAATGATTACAATAATCCACAAAATGCAACCCGGATTTCAATATGCACAATCCGGGGTCTTGCGCTCCAACTCGACCCGAACACAGTACAAGTTCAAGCATGTGAATACAGGAGTTGAAGTCGAACATGCATGAACATCGTCTGATTACCAGTCAATGATGAAAACTGTTAACAGATGCGAGAGGGGCCACCAATAATGATGATGGTCCTCAAGGTACTATAGGTACAATCCACAGCATGTGAATCAATGAGCCGGTGTCGAACACCCGTAGAATCATCCGATCGGAGGTCAATGATGAAAACCTCTCGTCGAACACGAAGAACCTGCCATTGAGGCATGCAGGCTCCAAGATACCTAAAGGGAGTCTCTGGCCATCTTCCTGGATAATGAGTTGAAGTTGACAGGAAGTGATCTTGATCGAAGGTGGGCCATAATGTTTCCCACATTATCGACACGAGACAGAGAAGGACAACATGTTTTGTGTGAGATATCGGAGGGAGGTTGAGTATTATGCAGAGGTCAACTTCTCTTGAACATATCGGTGACACGACAACGGATTTGGCAGTATTTGATATCAAATGATCAGGGGTCATGGTGATAAGGCAATGAGCAGATGAATGGTCAAATAGGATAACCCAAACCCATGGATGCAAATGTGAAATGAGATGAGATGTCCCCACCCAGACACGAATGAAGAAAGTGCCATGTTCAAGAGCGACATAGTGCCGACGACAATGATTACGGTTCCTTTATTCCCCCACCATTTCTGGCGAGTACCCCGGTTATTTTTGGATGGAAAGCTTGACGGGGATAGCATATGCTTGAACGGTGTCATTACGACAAAATCCAATGTCATTAAGATTTTAACGAGTCTGACAAAGGAAAAACTCGGTGTCTTTTCATGTTTAGAGAGTTTGAAAAGACAGCGAAAAGAAAAATCCAGGGGTGTCCTTTTTCGTAAAGTTGTGTCTCTCGAGCCCAAAAAAGTATAAAACTATGCTCGAAAGAACCACCCGGCCATTACGACCGAGGATTACTTTTCGTGATTAGTGACACCGACCCGAAAAAGTAAGAAAGCGATTGATATCACGCTATTTCGCTCCCATTAACGAACCTGAAACGACAAAGGCCCGACAATCTTTTCATTATTTATATGGTCGGAAAAAGAGTTTAAAAATGACCGCCTCTTATTTACATTTAACGAGTCAAGAGGAATAACTCGGCAATCTTTTCACGTTTAGCGAGTCAGAAAAGAGATAAAAGATGACTCCATAGTGAATTTTTCGTGTATTTACCAAGTCCAAAAAATTATAAAATACAACTCGTTTCACCATTGAAGTTGCGTACAAGACCTGTCGCTGCACAAGAAGCAAACGTAAAACCCATTTTCGACCAAAAATATATTAAAATATTCAAAAATAACATGTCTAAGCCCAAGAAATGAGTTAAAAAGCTTATAAATAGGGTGAAAATGTAAAAATAGAATTACTTTTACTTTTTACCTCTTGAAGAGTGAGAAGGGTCTGTTTGGGAAGCAAACTTCAGGCGGCAAATATAGCCAATCCGTGCAACCATTCGCGATCTCGTCAGCTCCAGGTAAGAGGCGCTTCCCTTAGCTCCATTTTTATACCATTTTTTTGTATTTGGTTCCAGATTGAGCCCCTGCAAGGGGGAGTTTCAAATTTAGGGCTTCGCCCCATTGGCGCGGGTATCCGACACGGACCCGCGCTAATGGGGTGAATTACCCAAGGGCGCCGCGCCATTAGCGTGACTGTTTTAAAAATAGTCGCGCTAACCGCGCGACCCAAAATTTTCCATAAATTTACCCGTTTAATTTGAAATTCTCCTGGATTATAATTTGTCCAACGTTCTAATGAAGGTGAATTTGTCCTTGTGGGTGCAGGAAACAAGTCAAAATGGTAGTAGAATGGAAAGAAAGAGAACATGATATTGTGGACGCTTTGGCAATTGAAGATGAGGGGTGCATGAACGCCTTGAGGGATTGTGGCCTCAAAAAGTTCTTCCTTACATCATATATGCGGTCGCAACCTGAGTTGCTACAGTTCATCATCGATGCTTGGGACGTGGACGACCAAGTATTTCGTCTACGGAACCAGACCTTAGAGCTTGAGGTATCTGTTTCATCACTGGACTGTCACAGATTGGGGCAGTTCCCATTTTGACTGGCAGTAGACCTTCCGGGGAGAAGGTTGGTGAAGTAAAAGCTCGAGTGTGCCCGGAAGCACAATTCGGGAGGCAGAGTGCTAAGGTGACTATCAACACCATCCGGGATTTGACTCTCAAGGCCATTCTTTTCACCATCACACGTGCAAGTGCCCCACGAGGCAAGCAAGAACCACCTGATACTCGTGACTGAAAATGCCTCAGTCCGACCATCTTTAATTGGGCTGCAGCTGTGACTACTAATATCAAGAGGTAGCTCAGAAATTGTAAGCGTGCGGATGTGAAACAGTTCACATATGGTTTGATCGTGGTATCATTCTTCCTGGAGTGAATATCACTTTTCCAGATCCAGAGAGCCGTAGTGGCAGATCCATTGCCACAAGAGCCTAGAATGGCTCACTGGGCAGCATTGATGCCCAGAGGAGGAGGAGGCTAGGAGATGTCATGGCATACCGAGTTCTTCATATGGCTCCATCGACAGCTGATCATGATCTAGGATTGGCCTTATGCAGGAACCAGTTTCATGGGGGACCCAGACCTTCCATTACCAGAGGGGGAGGAATGGGAGGAGGAGTTAGGTATGAACTCCTTGTTTTTGATGTTTTATGTATTTTCATTTATTTGTCTTTTTTAATACATGCCTGTTCTAATGACAATTGTATGTATATGCAGATGTGGGCTCGGAGCGACCAGCCGGCCTGACCCCTACAGCACGGAGAGGCCAACCCGCAGCTGACCCTCAGGCAGGGGGTACCGTGGGGGAGGAGCTGATACAGAATCTCGAGGGGCTAGCCCAAGGGATCTCGGGTTATGCTAGATTGGTCGATGTGCCTTTCTCATATCAGAGGCACACAGTGGGGGTGCTGACTCGTGTCCATCATCTGCTGAGACGATTGGTGCGAGCGGTGATGTGCTATCATGAGCACTATCATGCTTAGACTCCTAGGTTTTATTTCCTGCATATTTTTTGAGAGACATGTGTCTCAGATGTATGGAGAACACAGACTCTACCCAGACATGTATATTTATTTTTTGAGCGCCTCAGTGCACCATACGATCTATATATATATATATATACATGGTGTTATGGTTTATTGTATTTTATGCTTCTTGTATTATGTTGATTTACATATTATGCAAATGTCTGTCCAATACATAGTTAGCTAGTGCATCGGTTACTGCATTAAGTCTTCTTGGAATGTGTTGATAAGTAATGTAATCAAAATCTCTTTCGAATAACTTAACACGTAAATACAACCTTAAAATGCGATGAGCTGGTGGACTAGAAGTTGAGAATCTAAGTTTACAACCAATGTGCGGATCCCGAGGTTAATTGCCTCAGCTAATAATTCAATTACAGCACTATATTCAGCCACATTGTTCGTTGTACAACCTAGACATACCCCTTGAATATCTACTAACTCACCATGAGGATCGTAGATCACCCATGCCGCAGATGATAGATTGCGAGTACTGCGGGAAGCACCATCAGCGAAACCAACGTAAGGCGATCCAGACATCTGTTTAATAAGCAAAAGACACAATAAGCGGCAATCATGCCGACACACTGAGATAAAAATTAAATAAACACGCACACACAACACACTACTGAAAGCATACACATGTACAAAAAGAGAGAGTGCCTGGACTCAGGCGTAATATTTCTTGAGATAAAGCCCATTTCAGGGCCTGTCCAGAGGATTACCTTCATAATCTATAAGCTCATAGGCACCTTTTTGTAAAACTCTTTTCACAATATAGGGCCCATGCCACATCGGCTTGAGTTTTCCTGCCCCCACCTTATCGTTAGCTTGATCGTAGAGAAGTACTAGATCTCCCTGGATGAAAGAGCGGGGGTTAACAGCGTTATCGAAGTGAGTTTTCACTCGCTTATTTTGAGCTTCAATAGCTAGGGAGGCTAGACGACGAGTCTCATCCAGCAGTTCTAAGTAAAGAAGCCGCTCTTCTACAGGGGTAGTATCGGGGAGTAACTCGACGACTAATTTCAGTGAAGGAATCTCACACTCAATGGGAAGGGTCACCTCCAGTCCATAAACTAACTTAAAAGGAGTGAAACCGGTGGCGTCCTTCACGGAGGTATGGTAGGCCCACAAAGCGGAGAACAACATCAGATGCCAACTAGACTTGTGCATGCCAACAGTTCTTTGAAGCATCGTGACCAAGACCTTGTTCACGACTTCCACTTGACCGTTTGCCTGAGGATAGTACGGAGTCGAACTATCATGCCTAAGACCTAGCTGTGTTGTTAACTCAGCCATCATATGATTACGAAAATGTTTTCCGTGATCAGTGACGATGGCTTGTGGAACTCCAAACCGCGAAATAACATGATTAAACAAGAACTGCGCTGCGGTGTGACCATCTTCCGACAATGCAGGCATTGCCTCGGCCCATTTCGCAAAATAATCTACAGCAATGATGATGTATCCATGCCCCCCGGCCGAGCGAGGGTTACAGGTCACATAATTGATGCCCCATTTGGCAAAGGGGCCGACGGTTACAACGGGGTGCAGCGGGGTAGGGGGTGCATGCATCTTCCATTGGTAAATCTAGCATTCATGGCAGGAACAGACGACAAGAATGCAATCTTTGAAAATGGAAGGCCAGAAATAGCCAACATGGAGCATTTTCTGTGCAGTGGCATATCCAGACATGTGACCGCCACAAGCACCAGAGTGGCAGTCATTTAGAACTCTCTTGGCTTCTTCGAAGGTTAAGCATTGACGAAGAACCGAATCAACACCGAGACGGTACAGGGTGTCCCCAACGATGCGATATGGTTGGGCTTGGTGTCTAATCCATCGACGAGCATCCTTAGAGGTCTCGGGACGGAAAGAGGACATCTGCAAGTAGACAATAATGTCCCCGTACCAAGGATCAAGGGTGCTGATAAGGAAAAGAGTTTCATCTGGAATAGAATCCTCTATCTGAGAGGAGGCAGCAGTGGATGGCAAGGAACATAACAATTCAGCGAAGACGAGTGATTTCTTAGACTTGGTAGCAGTAAATTCCAAGTCAAACCCTTGGAGGATGATGATCCACTTTGAGTATTTGCCCCCCAGCAATTGTCGTGATAGAATGTAAGTCATGGGGTTGCAATTGGAGATCACCATCATAGAACGCAACAAAATATAGTGACAGAATCGTTGAACCGCACAAACAGTGGTGAGGGCCAACTTCTCGACATAAGCATATCAAGTTTCCGTATCTAATAAGTTGCGACTAAGGTAGTAAATAACATGTTCGATGCCATCGTCGTAATCTTGTACTAGAACCATACCGATGGTGGTGTCAGCAGCGGCCAAATATAGCGTATAGTCACGATGATAATTTGGAGGCCGCAACAAAGGGGCAGAAACTAGAAGAGTTTTGAGACGTGCAAAATACTCCTCGGCTATGGAATCCCATCGAAATGGGGTGTCACGCTTAAGTAACCGGGTGAAACCCTTTGACACTTCGGAATAGTTTGGGATGAATCGTCTTAAGAAATTAGCTTTACCCTGCAGGCTCTGCAATTGCCGCAAAGTAGCAGGGGGAGGAAGATTCACGATTGCCTCGACTTTAAGGGGATCCAAGCGGATGCCCTCTTGGGAGACGATAAACCCGAGAAGTCGGCCAAATTCAACGCAGAAGACACATTTATGCAGGTTTAGTCAGATATTATAGTGTCGACAGCGAAGAAAAATATCACGAAGATGCGATGGGTGGTCCGAGCGCTTAGCTGAATGAGCGGGAAGGTCATCCAGATAAGGTTGTACGATGTGCCGGATATCGTGGAAGGCATAGGACATCGCACGCTGGAAGGTAGCGTCGGCATTCTTAAGACCGAAGGGGAGCTTTTTGTAAGCAAAAGTACCCCACGGACAGATAAAGGCCGTCTTGTGTTGATCAGCAGGGGTGATATTAATCTGGTTGTAACCAGAAAAGCCGTCCATAAACGAATATATTTCACTGCCCGCACGCTCATCAATGAGTTGGTCAATGAACGATGTGGGGTAGTTGTCTTTTGGGCAGGCTCGATTAATGTAGCGATAATCGACACAGACACGGATAGTGCCCTGCTTCTTATCCACAGGGACAATATTTGAAACCCAATCTATAAGTGGGATAGGATAGATAAAACCAGCTTTAAGAAGTTTTCCAACTTCTGCTTTGATAGCTGCCGCCTTACGGGGGTGCACGGGACGCAAACGCTGACGAACAGGTTTTGCCTCGGGATACGTAGGTATTTCGTGCACCACAATGGATGGATCGATGCCGGGCATCTCTTCATAGGACCACGTAAAAACATCACGAAATTCGTGGAAAAGTGCGATATATATTTGAATCTCCTCAGGTGTGAAAGTGACTCCTATATAAATGTTCTCGACGATCCCTGGTTTGATAGAGATGTCGATGGGCTGGGTCTGTGTGATGTTCCCCAAATTCCCTTCAGACGATGTTTGATATATCTAGATGGGCGTCTGAAGAGGTTGTGAAGGGAGACATGGAGCAAACCGCTCGAGACAAACCAGTGTTTCCTGGAGGGTAGGGAGAAACGAGGAGCGGTGGTGAAGATGGGACCATGGACGTTCTTCAAGAGACATAGTCTCCATAATGGCCTCGTCGGAAGGAAATATTTCCTTCAACGGATCCAAGGAAGCGCATTCTCCAAACCAGGGGGGAAAATCATCTGAGTCAAGAGCCCCACTTAAAGCAGCGGGTTCAGCATGAGGGGCCGATGCAGAAACAATTTCGATGTAGTTGAGTTCAGCTGGACTCAACGGCATCTCCTCACCCCACGATTCTATCTGGTCGATGGGGGGAAGGGCCCAAGGATCAGACCGAACCGAGATCATGGAGATAGAGGCGAGGTTGGGAGGTGGGAGGGAGAAAACATCCATAAGGGTGGGTTCTTTGAAGAACCCGGCTCCCACACTCTCAAAAGGAATGGAGGTATGTTCAACGAAAGGTACATTTCCCTCAGAAGAGGAAGCGAAGAAGGAAAGCTGGTCTACCGTGACAATTTTCCCTTGATGAGGGAAATAGATGGCATGGAAGAGTGATGAAGCCACGGCATGCATGGCATACGTCCAACTCCGGCCTAGAAGGAGGTTATATGTGAGATTGGCATCAACTACCTCAACTTCTACTTCAAGAGTTTTCCCTTCTAAGGTGATTGGCAATCGTTGAAGAATACCATAAGGACGGGATTCTCTCCCATCGAAAGCTTCCAAATTTGTAGGGGACTGGCTCAGAGTCAGAGACTCGATCGCTTTCCAACAAGCAATGGACATAATGCAAGTCGATGTGCCCTCATCAATAACTATACGATGGATCGTTTTGGAATTGATGACGACTTGGATAAGAAAAGCGATCTGATGAGGCAGCCTAGGAACATGGCTCTCGATATCGAAGGTAATCAAATCCGAATCTGCCGGGTCTATGCCACCGATGGCCGATAGAAGGGACTTCCTCTAAGGGGGGCAGCTCTGGAGAACTTCTAAGGTGGACATAGCCAACGGAGCCTGCGCTAAGTCCTCAACGATGCTATAGTGCTGGGCAGCACGAGCATTCGGGTTGTAAGAAGATCTTCTGAGTACTCCTTTAGGAGGGGGTCAGATTGTCGTCTCAGTACTTGGTCTCTCGATATGGAGCGGACCAGAGCTGGACAAAGGAGCACTTGAGGGAACCTCGGGCTCCTTCCCGGCAGACGACAGATACTCCTTTGCTCGAGCTGTTACATGAACGGGAATAGATCCGGCCATGAAGACTTGGGAACTGAAGGGAGAAGAAGACGGATCAGCCACCATTTGAGTTTGCTGAGAGGGAAAAGGCTCTTTAAGAACCGTAGGAACCCCAGGAGCGCCTTTTAACAAACGACTAACTTCAGATCGCCTGGGGCAGTCCTTAATATAGTGATCCTCCTCACAAATGAGGCAAGGATATTTGGGTTTGCGCTTAGCTCCTTCCTCGGTTGGAGGTTTGGAGGGTTCCTGTTTAGGTTGCTCAGATTTATTTTTTCCTTTCCCCTTTTTATTTCCTTTCGAGGCCTTACCCACTGTGGTGGACTGGACGGCGTTGACCTCAGAAGTAGTACCAGAATTCGAACCACCCTGAGAAGTGTTTTCGTTAGAAGCACCTGACTTTTGCTTCTCAGGGTTTGACGATGATTTTTTAGAGGTCGGGTTCATAGAGCCAATAACTCCATCGACAGATGGCTTCGGCGGAGCTTTGGATGTACCGGGCCTCGGAGTGTCTGGCAAATACTCATACAAGGTACCTGACTGAGAGTAAACTAAGTCCAGGTACTGAGCGCGCGTGATTGCTTGCTCTTCAGTCACACAGGCTCCCATAGCAATGTCCCGTGCAATCTTAGAGACAAAGGAAGTCGTGAACCAGTCGGTGAGGAGTTGATCAGGAATCCAAAACTTGATCAACCAGCGACGCCTTCTCCATTCATGTATATGATCAGAGATGTGCATAGCTGTGTCCTGCTTAAGAGACGTAAGGAGATGAGTCCCTGTCTCGTACCGAATGGGTAACTGAAAGTGAGTAAGGAATGCCATAGCTAATGAGTTAAAATCTTGAAATGACGCGCGGGTCAATTCAATATACCATTTAGCGGCAGAACCAGTGAGAGTCCTTTGGAAGAGGCGAAATCAGATCAAATCATCAAGCCATGAATTAGACGAACACCATAAGTGATACGTCATTATATGAGTTTGGGGGTCGTCTCCGGCTTTGCCATCAAATTTAGGACAGTCGCTAGGTATCTTAGTTGGAACTGGTGGCCATTGTGGATTACGCAAAATGGGATCATTTGTTAACTTCGACACATCGGGCAGTTCCAACGTCACTAGAAATGGTAGCTGCGGGTTAAAGGACATTTGTCCCGGATATGAGGTAGGGCCAGAATTCCATCCAGTTCTTGGTTGCCCTCATTGGCCTTGTCCCGATGGACCAGGTCCAAAAGTGCCTTGTCCAGAAGAATTTTGTCCATAAGGGTTATTTCCAGAACCGGACGGTTGATACTGGTTCTGCCCCCCAGCGCCCCATTGGTTACCATGCTTCCCTGTAGATTGTTGATAATTCTGATAAGGGTTGGCTTGCGGCTGTTGGTAATTTTGATACGGGGTGATTTGATTTTGCCCCTGGGGTTGCTGGTATCCATATTGAGCCTGGGAACCAGGCGGCATTTGATGAGAAGGTTGGGATTGGTACCCACCTGAATAAGGAGGTTGGGATTGGTACCCACCTGAATAAGGAGGCTGGGATTGATACCCACCTAAATAAGGAGGCTGGGATTGGTACCCACCTGAATAAGGAGGATGGGATTGATACCCAACTGAATAAGGAGGCTGGGATTGATACCCACCTGAATGAGAAGGTTGGGATTGGTACCCACCTTGATTCTAGGGTTGATAACTGGATTGAAGCTACGAAGCATGGACCATCTGCATGCCCGGTTGAGATGCCCCAGAAAGATATCCTTGCAAAGGTTGGGCCATCTAGCCGGAAGGTTGCTCTTGTAGACCAGATGGTTGATTGGGCTGAGCAGTGGGCCGGCCTTGCTGCGCGTAAGGCTGGCCCCCTTGCCCAGAAGGGTAGCCTTGTTGGTTTCCGGGTTGACCTTGCTGACCGTAAGGTTGTCCCGGGTTTCCAGAAGGTTCCCAAGATATGTATAAGACAAGCCACTAGAGGCTAAAGGTTTTCCTTGATAAGGTTGTCCTTGCGAGCCTCCCGGTTGACCTGGGTAATTCTGACCATAATACTACTGCCCATGATTAAGCTGCGAGTAGGATGGTTGACCCTGGTAGGGTGGTCCTTGAGACGGCTGTCCTTGACCTGGACGGAACTGGCCACCGCCATATCCGGCAGTACCCCAAGCCACACTTAATGGAATCGAAGTCTCAATATAGGGCTCAGTCGGCAAGGAGATATATAAATGTTGATTGACAGGATCATAATAGGGGCCTTGGCCGTCTGGGTTCTGGACATTATGCAAGTATTGGGAATATGCCCCCCCTGCCGAAATAGCATCAGAGAGAGGCGTGGCACCACTTGCGGGGTGAACAACTCTAGTAGCATGTGCCGATGGACCACTTTGTATTGGGCCTCGAGATGGGCCGGCACAAGAAGTCACAGTAGAAGACGCTGTAACGGCACTAGCAACTGGAGTTGATGACGCGACACAAACGGTCAGATTGGTTGGAACCGATGTAACAACAGTTTGGGAAACAAATGGTCCCGTTGTAGGGCAATGTTTTGATCCCACATAGAAGAGGAAGTCGCAAAGTTCATAGCATCCCTTAGAGATCTATAGCACGCCGGCACTGTGATACCAAGAGGCGTGATAGTGTAGGGCGTAGAGATAACTGGGGATGTAGCCGCAATGGGAGTATCAATACTCGACATAACGGGCATCCCACTTGACACAGGAGATGTATCCTTCATGTTGGAAGAAGCCATCGGAGATGCAACACCAACAAGAGTAGTGGGAAATTCCTCTTCAGAGGGCTCCCAAATAGGGTTCCAAAACAAGTCGTAAATCTCATCCTCTGGAGCACGAGAGTTCAATGGTTGGACACTTGGAACGATAGGAAAAGTGTCGCCACAAACCGGTGTCTCAGGGGCAGCAGAAGATGGAGACCCTTGGTCACTTGGGGTAGGAGACGGGATCAAAGGATCCGCCAGGATGATCAAAAAAAGATCCTAGACAAACTAACGATAAGAGATCCTACTCAAAACTAAACGAAAATAAGATCTAACCAGGTAAATGTTATCGTGGCCGAATAAATTTTTAGGACATTAGGACACAACTTGACCTTTTCATGTTTTAAGAGTCGAGACAAGGACAAAAGATGACTCTAGTCGCCTTCGAATGTTTAAAGAGCCCGAAGTGGCAAATGCTCAATAGAGCCTTTTCTTTTACAGAGTCCGAAAATGATCAAAAAGTGACTACTCTGGAGAAACTAGGCAAGGGGTTTACCAGACAATCCGTAAAACTGCTTATACACCTTGGCAATCGTATGAAAACCAAGGACTTTC
>APFE031513914.1:22946-37991 GCA_000404065.3 Pinus taeda | reverse complement strand
AATCCAATGCAAGTGTTTTTAAGTTGTGTCACTAGTCACAGGTCCATAAATGTGTCCTCCAATGTGCGAAAGCAAGGGTAACAGGGACGGTGACCAACGGTGACAAATTACTGCGTAACAGTAAGTGTAGCATAAAAAGATTTTGACCTAGGAGAATCTTAGGAAGAGAGGGGTATATGGACCATCCAGATGCCAACTATGTGAATCACAAGAAGAAACCATGGATCACCTACTCAACCTCTGCCCTTTCACTTCCACCTTGTGGAATGGAGTTGCTTCAATATTTAGACAAACAGATAGGGACTTGGGCAGCATTACCGACACTCCAAAGAAGTGGAGGAGAAATTTCTCTGACAATGAAACAATCAACAAAGCTTGGGCATTAGTTCCAGGCTTTCTAATATGGGATGTCTGGAAAGAATGCAACAATAGAATATTCAAGAACAGGAAAGGTTCTCCCCAGAACATCATGGCTCAAATGTTAAGAAAACTCAAGGAGATAGTAGGAACCCTGATTAAAACCCCCCTCGAAGAATGACCTAAATATAAGGATGTACAAATTCTTCTGCAGTTGGGTCTTCATAGGCTTACCCCACAGGGAAAAAACAGGAATGTAAGTCACATAATCTGCGATAAGGATTTCTGGCAACCTCCCCCTCAAGGATTCTTAAAATCCAATATAGATGGGGCCTCTAAAGGAAGCCTAGATATGGCGGGGTATGGAGGAGTAGTAAGAGATGAAGATGAGTACATAAAAACCCTCTTTCATAGCCATTTGGGTAAAGCCACTAACAATATGGCAGAGATGATGGACCTTGAGCAAAGTATATAAATCTTGAAGAACTCAAATCTTTATAATATCATAATTGAAGCGGATTCCAAATTAATTATTAATTCGATTAAGAGAATTTCCTATGGTTCTACTCGAGAGAAAGTCTTGAAACACTGGCGGCTTCTACAAGTATATCAACAAATTCATTCTCACCTGCAAAACATGAGAACCCTAATTTTTACTCATGTGCGACGTACTACTAACAAAGTAGAAGACTTACTTGCTAATGAGGGTGTGCGTTGGACAAAGAGAAGTAAAGTTTATGATTGGACGGAGATACCCCAAGGCAGATTGAGGGCAGAATGTCTCAAATAGGTGAATGCAGACTGGGAGCTCTATCAAAGCAGGGGAAATTGATAGCATGTTGACTACAGGTTTTAGGGGAAGTTCGATCTTTTATGGTGAAGTAGTGCATGGTCATCGGGGCTATGGGAGAGAATGAGCAACCAGAACTCATCATCAGATGAATTTCAATTTGTACCTTGCACTCTTAATGACGATTGAATTCTCTACCGAAGATTTAGCTTTGTTGGGTGTTGATTTAAAGTACTTTCAATTAAGTAGATTTGCGGCAATCCTATGGATTTTGGAAGGCAACTTGCAAGGTCGTTACCTTGCACATTGGACCTGATCTGAACCTAAACTATGGCATTAATTGATTTCAGGTCTGGATTCAATGATATATTCTATGCATGTTTAGCTTCTAGGTTGGAATCGGTGGATTTTAGGTGGATTACATGCACGAAGTTTATTCCTCCATTCGGACCCAAAATCCGTATAGTTTGGTTTCTATTTCCTCATCCGGTCTGATTTTAGAATCAAAGAATATGCCTTTTTTCACTGTGGTATGTGCCTCATTCATTAGATCTTCGAATACGGATCGGATAGTCCAGGCATATCTTGGTAATTTGAAGGACTTGGAGTTAAGTTTGTAGACATGTGGCCCAGGTGTTAAACCTTTGGCTCAATGCCCTAAGCCCTAAGAGGATAGTTAACTCTATGCCCCTTAGGTACTTTGGGTTTGTTGTAATATACGTAATTTGTTTCTCTATTTCAAATTAATAGAAGGTATGACTCTTACTTTAGAAAAAAAAATAGTGGGCTTCTATGGGGCACAATAGTGAAAATATGGGGACTACATGGGTACAACAATATAATAAGGGGGTTGTACTAATAACAATAACGGGTTACACTATACTATATGGGCCTAACATCCCCCTCTCCTTCAAAATGTGTTGTCCTCAATTCTTGAGTAATTCTTAATGCTTATGTATAAAATTCATATCCTCTCATGTGGAATCTTCAGCAGGTAAGTTCTTCCACTTGATGAGGTACTCTAAAATTGATCAATTTCGTAGTTGTCGGGTTCTTGTTTTTGTGACTGCTCTAGGTTCTCATATGATTTTTCCTTCCTCTTCATGATCTAACAATATTGTTTGAATTGGGATCTTTTGTAACTTTTGAATGAGTGGCCACACTTCTTCATCCTTCTTCCATTCATCCCTTGCTTTGTTTATCCAACCTATCTAGATAATAAAAATAACACAAAATAATGCTTACACATCCTCATCCTTTCTTGAGAGTGCATCTACAACAAAATTTTGCTTCCGTTCTCTATATATGATGTCAAAGTCATAACCCAACATATTTGCAACCCATTTTTTCTATTCTTCTAAAGATAATATTTGTTCTAAAAAGTATTTAAAAATATCATGATCCATTTTTACCTTGAAGTATTTTCCCATTGGGTAAGGTCACCATTTCTTAAGTGCATGTAGTATTGCCAACAATTCCTTCTCATAAGTAGCTTGCTTGAGATGTAGTTGTAAAAGTACCCAATCATCTACATCAAAAAAAAATTCACTCTGATGTTGATCTACCTATTGTTTCATTTGATTCTACACCAAAGTGGCATTATCCTTTAAAAGTTGGAGAAGTTGTTGTTGATGCTTGATGTGATTTTTCACTGCTTGAACCTTTTTCTTCTTGATATGTCCTTCTATACTGAAAGTTTGAGGAGTGGTAATTTCTTCCAATGCTTTACAAGACATGGTCAGATTCATTTCTTGATGCTCTGTGTGATCTTTCACTTCTTGAACATTTTTCTTCTTGATATGTCCTTCAATCTTGATTGTTTGAGGAGTGGTAATTTTGGAAAATGCCTTACAAGGTATGGTTGGATTCATTTCTTCTTTCACCATGTGAGAACCATCTCACAAAAAGATAGGAAAGATAGATGAACACCTTAGAAATCAGCCTCTTTGAGCGGGCAACCTCCTTTACATTACATAAATGAAAAATTCTTCATTATTCCCTTTTAATTCTTTCAAATAAATTTTTCAAACCAACCTTGTCCAAAATTAAAAGAAAACTACACACCTTTCCAAGAGCTTGATCTTGAATTTGTTGTATCTCGAATATTGGAAATATGGTCCTGCGGTAGCCCTTTGAGTACTCTTTCTAACCCCACAATTCTGATCAAGATTGGATTCTCCGAGGAAGTGTTATGACAAATCTCCCACGATGACCTTATTATAGACTAGTTCAGTAGAGCGAACTCGTAAGACGTTCCATGTGTCATTGTTTCAAACTTAGTACCTAAAACTGATACATAAAAAACTACAAGCCGTCCTCTTTCTGAATATTCTTACAAAATTTCAATATGGTTCTCAAAGCAAATCTTATGACAATTTTTCCGCAAAATTTCAATATGGTTCTCAAAGCAAATCTTATGACAATTTTTCCGAGGTCACCTGTTTGGAATGTAATTTGAGAGTCTGCAAAAACCATAACTTCCTTAGATCATATCCCTACAAATGTAGCAAGACAAGCTCTGAAATTCATACTGAAGTTTAAAATGATTTTAGCTCAAATGGGTTTTTTTGTAGCTTCTAAAATGTCGCAAAAAAAAGTTATGGCAAAAATTTTGTGATGACCTGTTTGGAACAACGAAACCCTAGAATCCAAAGATCTAATACCAAATGTTATGAAACCAACTCACACAAAGATAGAAAAGATATATAAACACCTTAGAGATAAGCCTCTTCGAGGGGGCAAACTCCTTTACATTACATAAATGAACAATTTTTGGATGATACAAATGACAAGAACTCCTTTCTATATATACGAGTCTAACGGGTCATAATATAATCAGAGTCGACATAACAATAATAATGTAAGGGAACAACAATAACAATAGTGGGCTTCTATGGGGCAGAATAATAACAATATGGAGACTACATGGGTACAACAATATAATAAGGGGGATGTACTAATAACAATAAGGGACTACACCAATAGTATAGGGGCCTAACAACATGATAGTTTATTCTGCATGATTCACACCCTCTTGTGTAAGTTTCTCCTCAACAAGGGTGTTGATCGTATCATCAAGTACCTACCTACATCAAATATTCCAATAAATATTGACTGATAGAAAAGGAAAACCGACTACCAGAACTTCATTGATGCCAAGTTTAAAGATCAAAAAGAAGCATGGGATTACTTTTTAAGCAAATAAACATGATTATTAGGCATTCCCTTGCTAACCAACACTAAGTTGGGGTGACATAGGTGGGTAATGAGTCATGAGAAATAAAGAAAAATGAAAGGAAATAAGTAAAGATTGGATATGTATACAATAATAAATTGTAAATATGGAAGGAAAAAGGTCAATTTCCAAGAAACAATAACAAGAAAGCACATGATAGAAGAATAATCGACAATACAAAAAGTCAACCGATATTCAAAAAATAGAAAGGCACAAAACAAAAAAACAATAGAAATAAATAAGGGAAGAATACTATAGGATGAACGAAGATGCATGGAACTCATTAGATGCGTTGAGAGTCGCAGCACTGCATGCTTAGACAAAGAATAATGTCCTACAAATAAGTCATAGAAGGCAAGTAAATGAAATGGAAAAAGATGACTCTAGTCCTACAATACGTCGAATTCCAACTGTATCAATAGAAATTCCCACCATGAGAGATTTACTTCAACAAACGTCACATATTTATTCATATATATCTACTATTTGGCATAATGAAAATGATGAGAGAAATTACCTAGAAATCGAAAATCTTGATGAGAATCAACCAAACAGTGAGAATAATGAAAATGAGTACTTCTCTAACTCAGAAATCTCACAACTTATCCCCCTACCACAATTAGAACACATCTATGAATTCAAAATTACAAATCTAGTCGGCAAAGATTAACGGCCTGAATTAAGTCGGTTTCCTAAATATATAGATAGAGCATGCCAGACTGAAAATTCTTTCCTAGAACATGCCATCGACAAGCATGGAAGCAACACACTTTTGAGAAATCGAATCACCATCGATACTACTATCAATGACCATTCAAATAATATTGGAACATATTAAATGTCGAAACCTCTAAAAAGTAAAATGGGATTAAATCATATACCCCTATGTGACGTAGATTGAGACCTTAAAAATAATTGGTTCATCTATGATAAAAAAATAAAAAATTCAAATGACATTACTAAAGAAGATAAACGAATGGAACGATTCCCAATAGCCTTGCAGAAATATGGACTGTCACGGTTCATGAACCTCACTGGGAAACAAACCAAAATCAAAGGATGAAACTAAAACTAACTTTTTCAGTTTCCTCAAGGCTCAAGATGTAAAACATTTGGTAGCACAAAATATAAAGGAAACTAAGCAATGACCCAATGAAATAGAGCAAGAATGTGAAAAAATATTCAAATATTTATTGAGCCAAATCACATATTTTATTAACGAAAATTTACGAGTTAAGTGGTATGTGGTTGGTCTCCTTCAAACTATTTGTGACACATTGGGAATGCATGAATTCAAAACTTGTGAAGAAGCTCTCAAGTTGGCCCAATATATTTCAATAGATGATGGAGGTCAATTGACTATATCATTGACTAATAATAAGATTCAATACAAGGTTGAGAAACTAAAAAATTCATTATTGGTGTTAGCACTTCAAAGCAATAACTTATGGTGCATTAACTATTAGATTGAAAGACACACTAAGGTTAACTATAAATTTCCTTATTATTTTGATCAAGATATTTGAAGGGTACAATATGACATAGACTGTGATATATGTCAAAGCTTCAAATCATACTACTAAATATTGTCAATACAACCTTCGTAACTCCAAACCTAAATTGTGTGTCATATGTGACGAAAATAACCACCCAATGCAAGAATTCCAACTCAACGGGAAGAACAACAAACTATCATGTTCTCTATCATACACAAACCACAAATCAGTTCAATGAGGTACCAAAATATGGTGGAAGAGGAAATGGTCAAGGAGGATATGGTGGTCATCGAGGGGGATACAACGATAGAGGTTGAGGTCATGATCAAGGTCGAGGAAGGTTCTATTCCTTTACTTTTTGACAGGAGGATCACACAACTCCAAAAATTTGTTAGCAAAAAAATATAAAGGAAATTAAAAAACTAACCAATGAAATAGTGTGAGAATATGACAAAATATTGAAATATTATTGAGCCAAATCACATATTTTATCGATGAAAATTTACTAGTTAAGTGGTATGTGGTTGGTCTCCTCCAAAATATTTCTGACACATTGGGAATGCATAAATTCAAAACTTGTGAAGAAGCTCTCAAGTTGGCCCAGTATATTTAAAAAAATGATGAAGGTCAATTGACATCTCATCAACTAATAATAAGCTTGAATACAAAATTGAGCAACTAAAAAGTGTAAATTTTCTTATTATTTTGATCAAGATGTTTGATGGGTAGAATATGACATACTGTGATATATGTCAAAAATTCAAATCATACTACTAAATATTGCCAATACGACCTTCATAATTCCAAGCCTAAATGGTGCATCGTATGTGACGAAAATAACCACTCAATGCAACAATTCCCACTCAACGGGAAGAACAAGACAAACTATCATGTTCTCTATCATACACAAAACACAAATCAGTTCAATGAGGTGCCAACATATGGTGGAAGAGGAAACGGTTAAGGAGGATATGGTGGTTGTCGAGGGGGATACAACGATAGAGGTTGAGGTCACGATAAAGGTTGAGAAAGGTTCTATTACTTTATTTTTTTATAGGAGGATCACATAGCTCCAAACTTCCCATTTAAATATAAGGCTAACTTGCATTTTTGTAGTATGTGTGGCTTGGGGATAATCCCTAGAAGATTTCCCAATGATCATTGAAAAAGTTTTGAATAAAAGAAATATGAGTCTACTCCAAATCGTCCCGAAACAAGATATTTTGAATTCAAAGAATATTCATGTTATCACAAAGTTGGGAAATGGTAAAGATAACATTAGCCATGATACGAAACTCATTCAACTATCAAAGAACATGACTAAGCATCCAAATATGCAAGTGAAAAATGACATGATGTCAAGAGTAGTTGAATTATTTACAAGAGAAGTAGACTCACAAAAATTATTAAAGGTGGTCATATTAGAAGACTTTTTGGAGCTTTTAAAGGAATATAATTTAATTGGACATCTAGTAGAGCTCTTAAACATGCTAAAATATTGCAATGAAAGTAGGGAGAAATGAAAAAAATGTACAACAACTATCATAAGGAAAACAATTCCAAGATCATGATCCACAAGTCGACCTGAAAATAAATGGTTATATGGTAGGAAAAGTGATTGTTGGCATTGGGTCATGAGTTAATATACTATGTCCAGAAACATGGATTAGTATGGGAAGACCAAATCTACATAGGATGAATAATTATATTAAACTTGTAGTTCTTGATTCTCCTCCTTTTAGCTATAGGTAACAACATGATTCTTCATTTACTATATATCTACTTGATCTTAGTAGGTGTACTTATTATAGCTTCAATTTAGTTATTATAGTACTTTTAGTGAGTTCTATGGTGTTTTATCTTGAGATTCATGCCTCTTGTTATATCCACTCTATTTTTTCTCTAGTAACGAATCATTCAGTTTCTTGGTAATTTCCAAGGAGGTGTTTTTTCCTCCTCAAGTTTGTTATGAGAGGGGTTTGTTTCTTCACTAGCCACTTTACAACTTGGTTAACAAAAGGTTCCCTTTGCTCAAGTTGGAGGTTTATTTTCCCTTTATTATTAATTCTCCATTAGTGCTTCCATGTATTGATGAAAATAAATTTTACATTTGCTTAGCTAGCATGAATAATATGCAAATGACCATGGATATTCTACTGGAATAATATTGTGAAATATTAGACTATAGAAATCAATTTTTCCTTAGATCTTATATCAATTAATGACTAGATTTTCTTAAATTTTATAAAATAGATGAAATATAAAAATTAAGGAATAGGAACAAGTATACACCATCGACACAAATGAACATAAGATTTATTCTAGGAAAATCAATATGTGGTAAAACCCATCTAGAAGATGATTTGTATTCTCTACTCTCTTTGCTTCAATTATGAAATTCAGATATAAAGGAGTGGGAAATCTCTATGGAGTTACCTTTAGGCACTTTGGCCTTAAAAATCTTACATAATCATACTATTCATTTTCTATATTCACAAAATTGCACTCTTAAATGTTTTTTTAAATAGGGAAAATGTTGCAATGCTACAAAATCAAACCCCTTCTTTACCTACTAACTTGGTATTTAGCATAGCCCAATATCCATTTTGGGGTATATTTCGACTTCCTCATGTGTCTAATGTTCTTATTCCCACATGTGTCTAATGTGGCATCCAAAAAAACCACAGTCTTCAACAAAGAATGTCAACTTGTTGGAGGCATAAATATTTCATATGAACCAAAATTGAGGTCATTTTTCCACCATTGGGAAGATTTTAGAGTGTGTAATAGTGTCGAGGAAGTGGGAGAAATTATCACAAACTTTGACCCCAAACAATGCCACTTGAAGCCTCAAAATGGATCTGAAATATTTTGGACCCTAATTTCTAAAGTTGGGACCTACCACTAAAAATGACCCTCTAAGCCAATTCCTCTAATTCCTATACATAGAAAGTATAAGGATAAATGAAAAATTATATGACAATATAATACAAATCAAGTAAGGTAATATTGAAGGTAATAAGGCTTCAATTTTATCCCTCTGATAAAAAACCAAAACCAAGAAGCTAATATATCTACCCAATTAGAAATTTTTATGTGCACTCTTGTAGGAGGAAGAAAGTGTCACCATACATAGCATTGTTCACTCTATATCTAAATTATAGTAGTTTGAAACCTTATTTAATCATGAATTGTTTGTAGCCATTTAGGTTAGGGACACCCTTATACATCAAATACCATGTCTTCTTGAGTAGGCTCTAAATAATGTGGATGAAACAATAATCAAGGTCAAATGTAACTCAAGTCATAGTTAACTTCTCATGTTCTATAGGAATTTGAGGGTGTTGGGAGTTTTTCTAGAGAATTTACTTGGTAGTGATATTTTTTAATATATACATGTAAATTATTTTAAGTTATGTATACAGTAAATAGAAATCAATTATTATTTACTCTCCTATCATAATAACTTTCGACACTATTTTGTGATCATGTTTTTTGTAGTACCCATTACATTTCTCTTGATATAAATCTATCTCCAAGTTCTTTGTTTAAAAAAAACTCACACACATCATGAAAGAAAGTTCTAATGTGAAAACACTGAAGCTTTTAGAAAAACCAGTTAATTTTTTTAATGGAGTTTAAAAAGAGAATTAAATTTATAATAAGTAACAAAAATATTGAAGACCTTTAAAAGGTCTCCATAGCTTCAATGCCTTATCAATTTATTTTAAGCTCTTGTAACAACTAAGAACCCCCTTTCGAACATGTATTTCCAAGGATATATTTGGGGTTGAACCATTTTTAGGTTGGAAGAAGAATTTGAGGATTAAACTATTTTATTTTAGGCTATAGATGTTTTTCTGTGTTCGATCCCTCATCCACCAAATCAATACTTCTTCAAGCACTGTGATGTGAATATCACTAGGGTCAAAATTCATATCATTAGTCCCTAGTCATATGGTAAGTGGAAGTTGTGACCAACAACCTAGATAAATGGGCCCATACGGTGTCATATTTTTGGGTCTTGACATATTAGGAGAGAGTGGTAGAGTCTAACAACATGAAAAATTGATGTAAATAAAACCCACACTTACGTTAGTTAATAGTAAGTTCAAGAAGCATTAATAAACATGTTGGTGCAAATTAAGAGACCAGAGGTGGGATTTTGGGTGAATACGACATCCATGATTTCATGCATCCTTTACTCTAAAAAAAATTGCATTTCCTATCAGTTAATGGATACATATGGTTTTAGTGTCATGTGATGTAGAATGGGTTATTATGCAACAAAGTATTTAGTGATTGAGCATTGCTCGATATTGAACCTCTGTTAACTCCCAATACAAATGGGCATCAACAAGTCCATTAATCCCCACAAATTGTGGTTTATCAATCAAAGTTAAGGTGTCCAGTTATTGGGAAACTAGGGTTTTTACTATTAGGTTGAGCTTCAAAAAACACCTTGTATTTTATCTAAGCTAGGGGGTTTTCATGTTTTGAAGAAATATTAAATTTCATGTAAATATTAATATTATTTTGGGTGATTAATAAATTATTTCTGAGAAATTGTAAATGTGAGAGAAATTAGTTTCTAGATTATTTAGAATCAATGAGGGAGCCTAAGTTGGAATTAGTTTCTAAGTTTTAGGGATGTTGAAAGATTTAGGGATTTGTTGAGATATTCTACTGGTGTTGAGATATTAAGGGGATTGAACATTTAATTAGATCATTTTTAAAATTGTATAAATAGGAGGGGTTTTTGAGAGAAAAATACATTGATATAGTTGGAAGGAGTGAGAGTGTGATTGAGAGCAGGCTTGAACAACCAACACTGTAAGCCTTCAGGCAGGTTGTAAGGGCCAATCACTTGTAAATCAGGCCATAGAGAAATGTTTCTGTAAGTAAATTCACTTTAATGAAAGTGTTGGTTTTGAGTTATGCACCTTAACTTGGTCAATTAGGGTATGATTCAATTTCTGTGTTGAAATGGTGAAATTGCTGGTATTTAATTTGTTGGTTTATAAGAGAAGAATTATGTGTATGTTCTTCAAACGTTAGCAACAATTTGTTGTGTGTGTCTATGAGAGGAATTTTGTAGTCGAAGTATGTTTTGTTGTCTTGGATGATGAGCGATATTTGTAAGCTCTAATTGAGTATCAATTCATATCGATTTTGTCTGCACATGCTGAGGAAAAACATTTGAAATTGTTTGAACTACATGAATGGGCAATCACAATTAAACTAAATGACAACGTTGTTGAAGTTAATAAATTGATTTCTATGCAATCAAATTCAGAATAGGGAGACAGGATTCGTTGGGTTGATTTCTGTTTTTGAACATTATACAGTGAATTAATACCTGATATTGTTTGATAAAATCATAAGCATTGAAGAATTGAATTTTGGCAAAGACACGAATTGCAGCAGTGAAAGAACTTGTCTGAATAATTTTTTTATGGCAAATCGAAGGGGATGGATGCCGTTGAAGAAGCAATTTATGCGTGGAATCTTTGTATCCAGCAAAGAATGCGTTGTAAAAATTCAATTTGGTGCAAATTGGCAGTTAGTGAATGATAGACAGCATTTTCAAAATCAGTGGAAGACAACCCGGTAGATGAGGTAAGCAATTTCATGTGTTTTGGAAATCGATGTGTATGTAACAGATATTGGTTTCTGTGTTGAATATGCACAGAGGAAGAATTTTTTGTGTGCATATATGCAGCTACAGCCTGGAGTGAAATTGAAGGTGTATTTGCTGGAAGAGGAAGATCGATTACAACAATTGGATTCTAGTTATAGCGCCAAGTTCTGGACTAAGAAAAAACGGGACAGTCGACACATAGATGTTTAAAATCGAATTCAGAAGAAACGCTGTGGAAATTGGGTTGAAGGGAGAGCGTTGTTGAATTCTGGAAAGGTATGTTGTGGCTTAAATCTAAGTTTATAGTTGCCATAGCAGAAAACTGTTTGAAGAAATGTGTGAATGAAGTTAAATGAAATGAATTGGAGTTTTGTAATTGACAGATTGAGATTTAATACATGGGCGCATTTGTTTCATGGAAAGTTTATTTGAAATCCGGTATTAAAACCCATATGTGAAGTGATGGGTAGAATGCATTGAATAATGTGTCGGTTGTTGAATATGTAAGGTGAGTTTTAATGTTATTTGAAATGATGGTGGAAGTATAAGATTTCATATCAGAATGCATGAAATCGATTGGGCAGTGGTGTGAATTTGTTGGTTGAAAAACATAACCACATTCTTTTATTAGTCCCTGCCTTCAGGCATGGGACTATAGTAATCGATCACGATGGACATAGCATTAATTTAGCTGCTTTTAGCTGCTTTTACTTGCTTTTATTAGCGATAACCCAAGTTCTCAGCAACATATTTATTGGTCGTGTTATTTGGCCTCTTCCCGAGGACCGAAGCTTGACCGAAGCTGAACCGAAGCTAAAACAATAGGTTATCTTCTTTGTTTATGTGACATTTTGAAACTTGTAAATCCTACCGCGTAAATTAATGTTAGTATTAGTTGAGGAAATTAAATGTTAGTTCAAACAGTGAGGAACATGCTGGTATATGTGAACATATAACCATCCACAGGGTCCTGGCTACACCTGGCTACCCCGCTACACTTGGCTACCCACGCTCCTTCCAGGATAGCCTTCGCACAGTTCAGCTGGTGTTTTCGAGCATACGCGCTGTCGAACATACGGGCGGTGATGGCATCTTGATAAGAGGACTGTTGCTGGAGGCATTGTTGCAAGCTTCAGCACCCCTATTTTTGTTGCAGGCTCTACGTGCGGTGACACTTCTTCATTTCACTTCTTCATTGTATTTCTTTTGGCCAGCTCATTTGACGCATAGCTCTGGCGCATGGTACCTCTCAGACGAACTACATACTTTGCAATGTATGGTCTCTGTGTGAGGCGAAATCGCTCTGAGTTCCACCATGTTTGGACCTCTGCTACTTCTGCCTCAATTTTTGCTTCCTCGTCCATCATCTGCACCACATTCATTCCACAATCTATATAAGTTTTACACTTTAACAGTGAAATGACACAGTTTAGGCTTAGCTTTATGTTTCAAATCACATTTAGCCCCAAAATGGCTGAGATTTTATTCTGGAAGAACATGGTCATCACTTATCAGGTATAATCAGACAAAGTTTTCAACCAAAATTCAGAGCTGGCCAGGTAAAGACTTGTTGTAAAAAGCAAACTGAAACCAATTTTTTTATATTTCATATTGTTGTCCATAGTTTCGCCTTTTCAATTCAAAGTTCATTTTTGGTCATCTGAATAAGTCTAGTTGAAATGCTTTATTCTGTTATTGTTTGATTTTTTTTTTATATACAGAATAGAAAATGATATGCTAAATGTTTAGATTTTTGAACGAGTGCAATAAATTTCTCTCAATTTGCAGTATTAACACTTGGGAAAAATTTGCAGTATTAACACTTGGGAAAATGTCTGCAATCCTTTGCATGTGCTGTTGTTCTAGCACTTTTTTTAATGACTACGAAACGTATTTTCTTGGCTTTTAAGTCTGTCAGGAAATTTTGTACTATGAAATAGGGCGACTTTGTAATCTGGACTCCAATACTTAGCTTGTGGAGGCTGCCTTTGCAGCTCACTTTTTTTTCCTCTTTTTCTAAAGAGAGAGCCTAGTATGCACATATTTAAATTTTGACAGGATTAATCAATGAATTTGTTTTCAAATTTTTGTGAGATTCAAAGTTAATCAATGAATTTATTTTCAAATTTCGCTGAGATTCTAAAGATGGTCAGAATTACACATTGGCATGACCTGATTTTCAGTAGTTAAGGTGGACTTCTTTTTAATTTATTACATAGGCCACAACAGGTGAATTATAACAATATCCAGTAGGTGCAATTACAGCAATATCAGTATAGGCTTGGCCTGGATAGTAACTACCACCCTCCAAGTGCAAGATCCAAAATGTAATCAGACCTGTTAACCATTAGTGCAAACATGCTGCTATTGCTAGAGAGCATGCCCATTGAACTGAATCCATGCATCTGGAGAATATTCTAGATAGTGACTAAAAAATATATTGTTCCTAGGAAGAAAGGAGGCTTGTGTACACAACAAATCAATCAATAAACAACTCATATAGGCAAATGCTCCTGGCAAGAAGCACCTAAAATGCGCAATGTTCATGACATTGGTAAAGGTCTTATGAGGATCGAATCCAAGAAAGGAGCTATGAACATGATCCTATAAAACATGGCGTCCTATAATGAACATAAATCAAACCATCAATACTTAGCCAGTAGGGTCTTGGTTCTTCGGTGAGGGAGTATTATGCTGTCCACCGGGGTTCCATTCTCACTGTGGTCTACCCCACCCGAACAGCATGTAAAAAAGAGATGAGGCCGGGGCAAACCTTAGGATTTGGAGAAATAGAAACCCCTCGGCAATTTTGGCAGAATAGATATACCTCAGAGCTAACACCTTGGCTGAAGGAAGTCCATGTTATGAGTTGCGACCCCGGGGCATGTTTGCGGAAAGCAATTCTAAATCAAACTAATTACGAAAAAAAATCAAGGCAAGAATACCCCTTTGGTGCATGATGCTTGGAATGAAAATTAATTAAATAAACTAAACAATTAACCTATGACATGGCCCAGATCAGAGAACGCTGAAGAGATACCGGCCTTGTAGTCAGTCTGTTAGTCTTGAAATCAAACTTAATTTGGATCCAACATAGTAATGGGCATGGTTTATTGGTTGATAAAAAAAATGTTGACATACCTAAGTGATAGCGATCTCCAAAGTGGGTAAGAGGTTGAGCTGAGAATGAGAAAGAGGAATAATATCGATGATCTCCACGGCTTTTGTGCTAATGTTGTTATTGTCCTCTGAAACAGGGGATTGTTTGAGTCTGCCCACTAAGATGCCATTGACAGCGGAGGTCTTATGCTTCAAGGCATGCAATACAAGTTTCACATAGCAGTCTAACTTATCTCATATCTGGACTCCCCATTATGCCATCGCGAGGTCTAATTCAATCCGGATCTCAACCTAGTTCTATGAAAATTAAGGTCACTGACCCTGCATAAAATACAAAAATTCCCAATAGTTCTTAAACTATGTTTGCCAGAGCGCATCCTCATCCTTTCTCCTTTTTCATGGGCAA
>APFE031513914.1:0-15040 GCA_000404065.3 Pinus taeda | reverse complement strand
CATTTGGAACCAAACCAATTGGCTGCAAGTGGGTTTACAAGAACAAGTACAAAGCTGATGGCTCACTTGACAAGCAGAAAGCTAGGCTTGTGGCAAAAGGTTTTGCACAGAAGGAAGGGGTCGATTATGAGGAAACTTTTGTCCCCACAGCAAAATGGGCCACCATCCGGACACTCTTTGCACTAGCAGCTCAGAACGGTTGGAAAGTCCATCAAATGGATGTAAAAACTGCCTTCTTGAATGGAGATCTAAAAGAAAATGTTTTTATGTCCCAGCCTGAAGGATTTGTTGTGAAAGAACATGAACATAAAGTATGCAAACTTGTGAAGTCCTTGTATGGCCTCAAACAAGCACCACGAGCCTGGTATGAAAAGCTAACTGAGCGTCTTCTGAAACTCAACTTCAATCATTTTGATCTTGATGATGCAACTTTATTTGTCAAGAAAGTTGGCAAAACAATTGTATATCTTGTGGTATATGTAGATGATCTTTTAATGACAGGGAACAATGAAATTTATATTGCGTCCATAAAGAAAGAATTAGGAAAAATCTTTGAAATGACTGATTTGGGCTATGTTCATTACTATCTTGGCATTGAAGTAACCCAACATCCAGAATCCATATTTCTTTCTAAAAAAAAATACATTGGAGATTTGTTAAACAGATTTGGCATGACAAAATGCAATCCTCTTTCTACTCCAATGGAACAAAACTTAAAGCTCACATCTATTGAAGGAAAGGAATTTGAGGATGCAACAAAGTACATACAGCTTATAGGAAGTCTCAACTACCTAACTACTACCAGACCAGACATTTCATTTGTTAATCCTCTCCAGGTTTATGCAAAAGCCTTTGAGGGACATTGGTCTGCTGCAAAAAGAGTTCTAAGGTACTTGAAGGGAACTCAAGACCTTGGAATCAAGTATACACAGGTAGACGACTTCAGCTTGATTGGATACTCTGATTCAGACTTCGATGGAGACAAAGAAACTGGAGTATCTACTTCATGATATGCTATGAATCTTCGATTAGGAGCTGTCTCTTGGAGATCACACAAACAATCAGTTCCAGCAGATTCCACAATAGAAGTAGAATACGTGGCAATAGCTGAAGCAACGAAAGAAATTGTGTGGCTCAGAAAAATTCTTGAAGATTTGCAGGTAAAACAAGTACAATCAACTCCACTCATGTTACAACACCTCTGCCATAAAGTTGCCAAGAACCCAATTTCCTTGATCGTACAAAGCACATCAATACTAAATTGTCATTTTATCTTACATCTGTTTTGAGGGCCAAAACAATCCATCTCCGCCATTGTTCCAAAATGAGCAAATGCAGACATCTTCACCAAAGCGCTTGGAAGAGAAAAGCTTGAAAGATTCAGAACGATGCTTGGACTCACCAACATCCCTTCAGATTAAGGGGGGGAATGTTGACACCTAATCCTCAGTGATTGGGGAACTGAATGTGAATAGTCATCGAGAAGATGAACTGAACAATCAAATTCATGTATATATTAGATAGCTGGCTAAATGAATAAACGCATTAGTTTTCTGGAGTTACTCCTGTCCTGACAAAAGGGAGGACATGTGTCTACAAAGTGCCTTGGTAAGAATGCTAACATGGCACATTGTTTGGACATATTTTAGAAATGAACATAAATTTCTTCCCGGACCTTAGAATAGGATCAAATTTATATTTTTGGAAATATATTGGTGAGTAAAATATGATTTAAGTATCATAAAAGTGATATAAAGTAACATAATAAAGAGGAAATTTGATAACCCCATGTTCATAATTAGCCTTGAGGGTTAGCTCTAGATAAACTCGAGAAACCAAATTAGGCATTAGAGGGTGATCCAAACCTGAACAGGAACACAAAAAATTACAAATATAACGATAAATACAAATATGCAACAATAATAACACTTCATTTCATTAATATCAGAATACTAAAATGTGCTTACAAACAGAATGGAAATAAACTAGCTTGGCTGATGGTAGTTTATCTCTGAGAAGATACTGGCATCTACATGCCTCTGAACTGTGTTACAATGATTCTTGAGGGTGTATTTATTGACAAACAATGGAAAACCATAAACACCCAAAACCATAACCCTAGGAGATGGAATGCCAAGAGTTTGTGGGCCCCATCGGTGTTAGTTGGGCAACCAAATTCTCAAGGTCGTAACTTGATCATATTATCTCCATTTGGCGCGTACAATACATTGTTGGAAAGTTCTCTCTGAGTACTATATGATTTGTAGTAGGACCCTACCTATAATTATGGGCGTGTTGTGGACCTCAAAAAATTGTCGTTTAGGGGGTTAAAACTTCTCCAGAATTTCAGGACCCCAAAAACTGCAAAAAATAGTAAATGCTGAAATAAACAAGGAAACATATGAAACTGACTCGAGGTCTGTGTGGAATAGGTGGGTGGCCACCAATATCCACCTATATCATTATTCCCTCCTTAGTAATACATCGTCCCCATTGCATGTAGGGCCTCCATGAGGTGAGGAAATTTATGTTGAACCTGGCCCCTAGTGAACCACTTGCCCTCGTGAAGGAGTTTGCTTGCTTTGACAACTCGATATAGCTGGATCCTTTATTGCCGAGTGTTCTTGGTCTGCATGTCATGAGATGATTAGTTTTTACCTGTTCCAAGTAGTCCAGGTTTAGCTCTATTTTTGTGAGTTGTTCTACAATGTCAAATGTGTCCAAAAATGGTGTAAAGTAAGGTTGAAGGTGGTCTACATCGAAAACTAGGTGCAGAATAATGAACGGTCAGATTATGAGCTCGAAGGAATTATCCCCTATAGCCTTGGTTATGGTGTGTGGACCATATGGGAGGAGGCAAAGCTTGCGGTGGGGTCCAACGAGGAGCTTGTTCTGCAAATGTATCCAAACTTTGTCACGCACCTGGAACTTGTGTGGCACTTGATGCTGATCATGGCATTGTTTATACTTCACATTGGATCTATCCATTATATCATGGACTTTCTAGTGGATGTGTTGAATGCAATCAATGAGGTTGTCATCCCTTTCGGCTTTGGACTAGTCGTGAGCCAAATCTCTTGAGTGGCTGCAAATGGTATGCCCACGTCAATGAGACATAATAGATGAAATTTCAACCCTACTTGAAAGGGGCTATGGCCCGTTGAGATATGGAGAGGTATATTGTATCTATGATCGATATACGAGAGACTCTCATCCCATGTGCATGGATCCTTTGAGTTGTACATTCCAACATGTGTATGATTATCGTATTTGAAGACATATGCTTGGCCATCAGTTTGGGGGTGGAACACTGTGGACTTATTAAGTTTGATATCTATCATTGATTAAAGACTTGACCAAAATGCACTTAGGAATATGTTGTTCTGATCTAAGATAATGGACTATGGGATCCCAAAGTATACCCACACTCGCTCAAAGAAGAGCTTAGTAGTGGTCTCCGTTGTGATACTCTACTTATAGGTCACCATGATGGCCATCTTAGAGAATTCGTCGATGACCCTGAAAACACAGTCATTTTCGTTCTTAGTAGAAGGAAAGCCTGACATGTAATCCATGGAGATGGATTCCCAAGGTCAAATAGGAGTAGGTAGAGGATTAAATACACCTTGCTTCTTGATGGTTGGTTTGGCAATGGCGCAAGTGGTGCAATATCTAATGTATTTCCCAACATCCTAATGAAGTTTTGGCCAATTAAAATACTTCTGTAGTATTGCCATTGTTTTCTCTACTCCGAAATTTCGAGCTACCCAACTGTAGTGCGCTTCCCAAATAATCATGGTGTGCTTTCTTGAAATAACACAGGTATGTCCCAAGTGGCATAACAGTGCATCCTAGAGGTGAAAATTTTGAACTTGCCTCCCTTCCATGAGTGTCTAGTATGTGGTGCCAAATTCTGGATCACTCTTCTAAAGATTCAACCACCCTAAAGTCTCGTGCCCACAAGATTCGAGCACAATGATTAGTGCCATAACTAGTGGTAGGCTGAAGCGGTCTACAACATTATTGGTGATTCCCTACTTTTACTTAATGTCCAGATGGAATTATTGTAGGTATGTGGTCCATTTTTTATTATGATCGTTTTACAACTTCCCTTGTGTCTGTATGAACTGGAGGGGTCTGTGGTTTGTGTGGATGATCGTTTCCTTCCCCAAAATATAATGCATCCATTGACAATATGTCTACACAATGGAATACATTTCTTTATCATAAATGGGATACTTTCGGACTATGTCTGAAAGTGTCTCATTTTGATAAGCCACTGGATTCCCCTACAGAGTAAGAATTGCACCAATAGCATAGTTGGAGGTGTCTATCTCAATCTCAAATGGTTTTTTATAGGTCTAGTAATGTGAGCATTGGTGCAAAGAAGAGGTGATGCATCAACTCGGTAAATTCCTTCTATTGGGTTTCATATCAAAAAAACTTTACTTTCTCTCTTCCCTTGGGGACTTGACTTAAAGGCCAAGTAATATGAGAGAACCCCAACACAAATCTATAGTAGAAATTGGCAAGACCCGGAAATTTGCAGAGCTCTGTTAGAGTGGTTGGGGCTGGCCAATCCTAAATGACTTGTATCTTGGTTGGATCGACATGCACACCCTACTCATCAATGATGTACCCCAAATATTGAACCAAGGTCATTCCAAAAGTGTATTTCTCCAAATTGACACAAAACTTGTCTTGTCATAGGGTTTGAACAATCTATCTAATATGGTGAAAGTGCTCTTCCCAAGTCTAGCTGAAGGTCAAGATGTAATATAAATACACCACCCTGAATGCATTAGTGAAGGGTTAGAAGATGTCGTCCATAAATATGATGAAGGTTGTGGTATAATTCCTCAACCTAAAAGGCACGACCAACCATTCAAAAATGCTCTCCTTGGATTTGAAGGCAACCTTCCACACATTGAGGGTTCAATATGCACCTAGTGATAACCATATTTCAAGTCAATCTTGTTGAAATATTTTCCCCCCCTTGATCTAGCCTAGAAGGTCATTAATCCATGGCATCGGGTACCTATTCTAGAAAATGATCTTGTTCAATGCCCAATAGTTAGTACATAGTCTCTAGGTCTTATCCTTCGTATGTACCAATACAATCGGGCTCCCACAGGGTGATGAGCTTGGCCTTATGTGCCCTTTCTACAACAACTCTTTTATCTTCCTCCTAATCTCTTTGTTCTCCATAAGAGAGCGTCGATAGATCGGTCCATTGGGGAATGATGTGCCTGAGGTCAGATTGATGGAGTGCTTGACCTGATACTGAAGAGGTACCCCTGTAAGTGAGGTGGAAGTGTCCCTATACTCCTTCATTTCCTTGTCCATCTATAGTTTTTGTATGAAGGAGCCTTGTCTAGAAGTCATGGCCACAACCTTATTATTTCTCTTAGGGAGAATCATAATGAAAACAAATTTCGTGGTCTAGGAAATGATCTTACTACATTTTTTTGTAGTGATCAAAGAGATGGCGGTAGATGGGGCTACCTCTAGTATCCTGTACAACTTATTGCCCAAAGTAATAATCACAAAGAGAGGTCTAGACTCATATACAACATTTCACTTCCACAAATATAGTTGTACTAATAATACATCACAAACTTCAAGAGGAGAAACATCACACAATACCTCATCCGTGAAGGGATTTATGTTGTAGGGAAGGTGACACTGTTGGATGACGTAGAGATCTCGTCATTGATGAAGCCACCTAACGATGTACGGTCGTAGATGTGTTGTCATCGATAGGACTAACCGTTTCATGGACTTTGTTGAAATGAGGTTCTTTTGGCTCTCACTATAAACAACGAACTGCAATGGAGAATCCTTCACCAACATCTGTGAGTGGAAGAGGTGTTCCCCCTCCTCTGGATCTTTAGGCTCATTCTTATAGATCTTGGTGGTGGCCACAGTGGCACTAGGCTCTACATCAATGATCTACTTCTCTTTTTCATTCCCCTTGTCGAGTTCTAACTCAAAGTCAGAACATGTGTCTAATTTGGAAGCCTTCAACTCAACCACTAGTGACTGCTTAGCGCAACACTTACTTTTGTTGTGAGTGGAGCTCTTATGGAACTCACATAATTTTCCCATGTCCTTCTTTTACTTCATGGTGTTTTTCTTTGCTTGTGGCTTTAGTGGGTTGTTCTGGGTGACCTTGCCTTGGCTCTAGCCTTTGTTCTATCTTTTTGGAGGAGCTTTTCCTTCCTTCAAATTCACAGATCTGAAATCTCGTTTCTTTTGTTGAAATTTTTTCTCAATCTTTACAGCACATTGGTATGTCATGCCAAATGAGGAGATATCTAGGAACTCCATCTCATCCTGGATGTACTTGTGTAGATAGTCATAGTACTTGACTAAAAAGTGCCGCTTATAATCCTTGATATCTAGTTTTGTGTGGAGGCTATGGAAAAAAATTGTGAACTCCACCACATCTTGGTCCCTTCATTGCCGTAGTGTGTTCCACTTTATGTATTTATCTTCATAGCTCCTTACAAGGTAATATTGTTCCTCGATAGTGTTTGAAAAAGAATCTGAAGTGGGTGTGGCTAAAAAAAAAATGAGGATTCTCTCTCGTCCTTTTGTTCACAGTAGGTTTCCCACCAGTCCTTGATGTGTGGGGTGACTTTGAGAAGTGAAAAAATAATCTTTTCCCAATTGGAAAAGTCATGAACTAAAAAATATCATTTCATCAGATTCAACCATTTATATATGGCGTCTACATCTATTTGGCCCTTAAATATGCGTTATCAAAGTTAAATTGTACCTTAAAAGGAGTGGAACCTCTAGTGTGGCTGTAGGATGATGACGTGTCGCTTATGGGTAGTCAAAGGATTTGAGGAAAGTTATACATCATCATGTTCCTATCTCACTTGAGGGCTTCCTCAAGCAATCTTTAGATAGGATCTCCTGCCCCCTCATATTTCTTTTCTTCCACCAAAGGAGGTCATCGAGGTTTGTGAAGCTAGTCTTGCAAAGGTTTAACCATATTGATCCCTAACTTCTTATACACTCACCTTGTTGGGGGCATGCAAAGAAAAATAGAGAAAGAGTAGATTTCTCTAATACCATTGATCCGAACTTAAATAGGAATGCAAAAAATTACAGATATAACAATAAATGCAGAGACATAGCAGAAGTAACACTTCATTTCATTAATATCAAAATACTGAAATATGCTTACAAATAGAATGGAAATAAACTAGCTTGGGCGATGGTAGCTTATCTCTTAAAAGAGATGTGATGGATACATGCCTTGGAACTGTGTTACAATGAGGCTCAAGGGCCTAATTGAACAACAAGGGAAAACCCTAAACAACCAAATCCCTAACCCCAGGAGATGGAACACCAAGAGTATGTGGGCCCCATTGGGCTCAGTTGGGCAGCCAAATTCTCAGGGTCGTAACTTGGTCATATTATCTTTGTTTGTGGCATACGATACCTTGTTGGAAATGTCTCTCCGAGTAATATAGGATTTGCGGTGGACCCATACCCATGACTACAAGTCTGTTGTGGATCTCAAAAAAACGTTGTTTAGGGGGTCAAAAAGTTCAAGACCTGAAAAATTTCTAAAAATAGTAAATGTTGAAATAAACAAGGAAATAGATTAAATCGATTGGAGGTCTTGGTGGAATAGGCGAGTGCCACTAATATTCATTTAGATCAGCTAACTAGGTACGTTACACATTCTCACTATGGACTTGTTGTTGACATTGTAGTTTAAATAGCTACTATATAATCTTCTACTTCCTCTACTATGATTCAACATCCCATTCCTAAGTGCTCCTCTCTACTATGGAACCAAGTGGAAAATTATTTATTTTAGTCTAATAGATTTCTAGGATTATGGTTAAAGATTTTGCATACCTGAAACCTCGATTATTATTAGCATTTTGAACCTTATAGAACATTCTTAAATTCCACATATTATAATTCCCACATGCAATATTAATGGAGTTCTACGCGACATCCACTCAGTGACATGGTTGTCAATAAGATGTGACAACTTGCGGGAGTCATAACTTTCACATATGAACTCCATTTCAGTTGATTTTTGTAATGTTAGAAATAGTTTTTCATGTAGAATAATGTCCATGGGATGCAAGCTATTCTTGCAAAATTTTGACCCGAAATATATTTTTGAAGCCTCAAATTAGTTTTAGGAGTTTTCAAACCCCAAATTATGAAACTCTAACTTGCCCCTAAAATGGGCCATGCAAGCAAATTCTTACAATTTTCCCACCTAGAAAGTACCAAGATATATGAAATATTATATAATGATCTATTCTAACTTAGATAAAGATCTCCTTAACTTACTTTGTAGAAGAAATAAAGAGTCCTAGTTTTCCATATTGTTGCATTAACACTAAGACTTATATATTTTGATTTCCTGAAAAAAAATATAAAATAACTTATTTTTTTTAAATAAATGTACCAAACATATGAACATAGATACTTTCTTAGATCCATCTTGATTTGAAATCTTTTAAGCATTAAAATATTTTAACCTTGATGGTTTTTAGTTCCTTTAATATAATAATTTAAAGAAAATTTACCACAAAATATGTTATTTTTGTTTTAATAATTAATCATCTAATTTAAATATTTTTTTTTACTAATCATAGAGATTATTTAATCATCTTGTTTCAGCATTTCGCATAACATTGCAAACTGTTTAAACACAATTACAATATACTTATATGTGTGTTTTCAACACTATCGGATTTTTTTTAGAAAATTTTCTAATTTTCATTAAAGAAAGTGAAAATTACATGTTACATATGAATAGTTGTGCATTCAAATATGAGGTAATAAAAACATATAAAAATTATTCACAATCCATTACTCCACACCATTTTTGGCCTCATTTTGTCTAACAAAAGATTAATCATCAAAAATTGATATACCCACATTGTATCTAAAATATCTTCTCTTAGATTTAGAAAATTTAGTATAAATTATATACATAGAAAAACCATAAATAATATATGTGTCATTCATGATTTTATGACATCAAAGGCCTATGATAATATTGAAAAGTTGTGCCTTCTATATATTCCATAATCTTCTATGAGCCCATAATCTACAAAGCATTTTCTTTAAGAAAACATCCACATATGTGTTTCCTTTTATGTACATGTGACAACATGAAATCTCATGAAATGTATGATTATAATCTTTTCAAAGATAAAAATCAACGTGCAAATATGACATCTATGATCCCATTGGATCTAATTAATAACAATTAATGAATCTGCAAAAATACATAAGAATTTATATTTTTTTCCAATAAAAAGAAACTTGAGACTATATAACTCAACATAATTATTTAATCCCTACCAAAACCACTCTAAAACTTAAAATCTTCGCAAACAAATAAAACAGATAAGTTTATATGCTTTAAATTATGAAACAATATGCAAAACTCTTTACACCACTATTTTCTTACTGCCTCTCTATTCATACTATTTTTATTTACCATATATTATGATATTATATATTTAAAAAAGAAATTATGATATACATATTACTATGCATTTGCTCAACATGGTTCTACTTGGTTTCACATCTTGTAAATGAATATTGAGACCCAAAAAAAATCCTTCAAAATGCTTCCAAAAACCGAGCTAACTTTAAATTTATATAAAAAGAATCGATTTCTTAAAAGATCCGAGAGATTGAGTATAACATAAAATATTTAATATATAAAAATATAATATGACATTAAAATATACAAAATAAAAATAAGAACCATGATAGATATTTTAAAAGATATCTCAACAATTTGAGTTGAGGGGAGGATGCAATAGAGATGATATTAGTATATGAGTTTGGTCAAGGTCCACTGTTCGTTGTATTCCACAAGTTAATAATGAATATAAATTATTTAATATTAATGGTGTTGACGAGATGCAGGAGATGCAGTATGGTAGTACATATTTGGTCAAGGCTCACTTCGTTGTATTTCACAAGTTAATAAATGAATATGAATATCACGAGGATATTTTAAATATCTTTATTAGAAATTTATAAAATTATTTATATTTGATATTGAATATTAAGTTGTGAATAATTAGCTAGTGTTGAAAGTAATATGAAAATATGTAAAATTGAGAAATTCTAAAATTTATTTTTTGATTAGTTTTATAAAAAATAAGATTTGATTAATAATTTATATTTAAATTCTGTTAAAAATTTTTAATTTTTTTCTCAATATAATATAATCTAATATATACTAATATAATATAATATAATATAATTCTTTCATTATATATATATATATAATACTAACTGATTCTAATATATAATGAAAATGCTATATAAAAGACAATCCGTTGTCCGAGTGTAGCAAAATGAGCTCCTTCACTAATCCGGGAGAGTTTAAAAATCAGTTAATGTCAGGATCTGCTGTCATATTGCAACCATGTTTCTCTTATTCAGTGATGGTTTTGATGTCGAATTTCTCTTCGTTTTTTCAGAGTATATAAATAATTTTATGCAGAGTATATGATTTGGTGATGATGTCAGGTATATTCAGAGTATATAGAAAAATGTACTCAGAGTATATGAGAGTGCGAAGCATAGAACATAAATAAATAATTTATATAAATTAAATTAGTGTAGTTTATGGTTAAGTGAATTAAACGAACATTAATTTTTAATATATATATATATTAATTAAGGTTATAAATAAAAATATTAAAATATTTATCCCAAAATATATAAGTATTAAAAATTAGAAAAATAATTTTTTTCAATTTTAAATTATTATACTAAAATTATGTTATATTCAACTTAATATTATATTTTTTTTAACTACTTAATCCATCGTTTATTTAGTATAAAAATTAAATTCACAAAAATCTGAATATTATCTCAATTTAAAGAGTATATAAACATATGTATGGAGAGAATATGAGTTGTAAAATTGAAAATTATGAACTCCTATCAAACTAAACAAAAACAAAAGGTGAAGTAGAGTTATTGTAAGTTAAAAATAAAAATATATGGAAAATATAGGTTGATTAAGCATATGTATTTATGAAATTAGAAAAAAAAGAAAAAGAAAATTAGAGTTATTATAATTATTGTTTTAATAGGGTATAATGTATTTAATCTTTTATTGATTTGCTATTACTTTTTCTTTGATTAAAAAAATTAAAATCTAACCAAAGTTTAATATTATGAAATTAAATTTATTATTTTTAAATAACATTTATTTCTATTTATCTCAAATATGATTGGTTGAAATGTTTCCCCTCTTATTGCATAATCAGGGCAATAATATCTTTTGTGTACTCTCTTATTAACTAGCAATTGCCCCATATGTTCCAAAGGAAATGACATAAGCTAATAGAATATAGCACTAATTAATGTTTTTTTGACAACCCTTGAAAGGCAATAGCATATAGCACTAATTAATATTTTTTGACAACCCTTGAAAGCTAAAAAAATATCAACAAAAGGCAAGGACCATGCTACAATGAATTCATTGTTCTATGTTATATTTTCTTTAGGCACTCTTGTTGCCAACGTTAAGAATCTTAAGATTGTACTGTAATGAACCTAACTTTTGTACAAACCCTACTTCCATATTGATGAGGGTTTTATATGGATGTTGTTAAAAAATTTCATACTCACCGAGTATTCTTTTTTCTTTGTGGGTTCTTGACCTATTAAAGATTGTTTAATCCACTAAGTTTTTTAGATTGTATTTTTAGTGTCTTAGAATGAAGTGATTTATATTTCACTGATTGATTTGAAGTTGGTAGCTTTTTTATCTTTCTGCAGATAGTAAAAAATATATGTAGAGGCTACTTTTATTACTTCAAGGGTAGTTAAAAAAAGGTTATTGAGAAAAGAGCTTTTGTTCTTTGTGTTATATGGAGATGTGACTTTTATCACTTGAAGGGTAGTAAAAAGAAGGTTATTGAGAAATGATAAAAGAGTTTTTGTTCTTTGTGCAAATAGTAAAAAATTTATGGACATGTGACTTTGATCACTTCAAGGGTAGTAAAAGGAAGGTTATTGAGAAAAGAACTCCAATACTGAGAGAACTTTGTTAACAGTTCTGGAATTGGTGAACATGTCTTGCTTTGTATTGGGCATAGCTTTCTTGATCTTATATTGAAGAAAGTAAATTTGCATTTAGCTTATATTGCATTAACCATGATATTGCCAACATTTGTGGAGAAAATTATAATAGAGTATCACACTTTGGTGAACACGTCTTGCTTTGTGGTGTTGGCTATTGGGCATAGCTTTCTTGATCTTGTATAGAGGAAAGTAAATTTGCATTTAGCTTATATTGCATTAACCATGATATTGCCAACATTTGTAGAGAAAACTATAATAGAGTATCACACTTTTCTTATCAGATCTAAATGCTTCTATATGCACAAAAACAGTTGTGGCTTTTGTTAGTAAAAACTTTCATCAGTAAAAACAAGTCTATTGAGGAAACAAATCCAACAATGAGAGAGATTTGGTAGCAACTGTGGAAATGGAAAACATGTCTTGCTTTATGGTGTTGGATATTGGACATATCTTTCATGATCTTGTATAGAACATTGTAAATTTGAATTAGCTTATACTACATTAACCATGAAATTGCCATCATTCAGGGCACACTTGCCATCACATTTGTAGAGAAAATTATAACAGAGTATCACACTTTTCTTATCAGATCTAAATGCTCCTATATGCAATAGCTACCTTGTGCCTCATAGTTTAAATTTGTGCAAAGGAGGATGAGTGTCAAGGTGAAATATAAAATAAGAAGAGGGGAAGTCGGGATTGAGCAATGTATGAAGAATCTTGTTTGGGAGTTGAGATTCATGTTGGAACACCTTTATTTATGAATCACATATGCTTTGATAATAAGTTTATTTAATCTCTAAGGTGATTTAGAATAGAAAAAGTGAAGCGAGCTATAAGCCCCCTATTTGATATAATAGTATTAATTGGAGAGACATGACCTAAAAAATTACTATGTTGGTGTAGTTTCTTGATAGTTAAAATTATTTTTATGACTCACCTTATACTCCCTATACTATGGTCATTAGGCTTACTGCTACGTTAGTAGTTGTATTAATGTAGTTGAAGCTCATGAGCGTAGCTTAAGCACAAACTTATTGTTAACGTTTCTTAATAAATGCTTGTTAAATAGAGCATAGTTGAGTCTTATCATAATATCTATAACAATTGCACATACATTATCAGCTTATGTTTGGGTTTGCAATATTTATTATATGATGGACATAAATTTCCCCATAGATATTACTTACATTGCAGGTGAAGACATAGACTCTTCATGAAACTCAAACATGAATTGGGGCAAGATTAGCCAAAGCATAGTTGTTGTTGAAAGTAAATTTGCATTTAGCTTATACTGCATTAACCATGATATTGCCAACATTCGTAGAGAAAATTATAATAGAGTACCACATTTTTCTTATCAGATCTAAATGCTTCTATATGCAACAATTGTGGCTTTCATCAATAAAAACAATTCTATTTGAGAAAACAAATCTATATGCAACAATTTTGGCTTTCATCAGTAAAAACTTTCATCAATAAAAACAAGTCTATTGAGAAAACAAATCTAGCATTGAAAGAGATTTGGTAGCAACTGTGGAAATGGAAAACATGTCTTACTCTATCGTGTTGGATACTGGGCATATCTTTCTTGATCTTGTATAGAAGATTGTAAATTTTCATTTAGCTTATGCTACATTAACCTTGAAATTTCCACCATTTAGGGCACACTTTCCATCTCATTTGTAGAGAAAATTAGAAAAAGGTATCACACTTTTCTTATGAGATCTAAATGCTCCTATATGCAATAGCTACATTGTGCCTCATAGTTTAAATTTGTGCAAGGAGGAGGAGTGTCATGGTGCAATATAGATAAGAAGAGGGGAAGTCAAGATTGAGCAATGTATGAAGAATCTTGTTTGGGAGTTGAGATTCATGTCGGAACACCCTTATTTATGAACCACACATGCTTTGATAATAAGTTTCTTTAATCCCTAAGGTGATTTAGAATAGAAAAAGTGAAGCGAGCTATAAGCCCCCTATTTGAGATAATAGTATTAATTGGAGAGACATGACCTAGAAAAGTACTATGTTGGTGTAGTTTCTTGATATAAGTTAAATTATCTTTATGACTCACCTTATACTCCCTATACTATGCTCATTAGGCTTAGGGCTACGTTCGTTGTATTACCATAGTTGAAGCTCATGAGCATAGCTTAAGAACAAACCTATTGTTAACATTGCTTAATAAATGTTTGTTAAATAGAACATAGTTGAGTCTTATCATAATGTTGGAGAGGTAAATCCCCTCTGCGGATAGAGGCGATCCCTACTAGCCCAAAGGGGGTCTAGCAACAATCAAACAATGCTACACTGCAGGTTCCTAGTTGTAATTAACAAGTGGGTAAGAGAAACCTACTTGGATTCCAACGCTATGTTTGTTGAAGAGATGATCCTCTCGCTCCTTCGCTCCAGCCGATCACAATTCCGCACTATCCTCGCGGACGAACACCTGCACAAGCAAAGAGAGGGCAAACAAGGGCGTAAAATGTACTAACAACAACTATGTATCAGTCAGGAAGGATACAATTTACATTAATCATTCATAGGACAAATGGAAATGGAACCATAAGAGTAGTCATCTATCTTTATTAATCAGAAAATAGAGTAAGGTACAACCGAAGTCCTGACGCTGAGTCCTTCTCTAGAGGGTCCAGCCAGCATATCTTCCAAGCATTCACCTTTGAAGCAAATCTCCCAAGTCAAAGAGGTCTCTCTCTCACATACAAGGCAACAAGCTCATGACCTTCCTCAAGCTCAATGCAATCCTCACACAACACACCAAATGCCTACAAAAGAGCAGCACTAATGTACTAAGAATTCCTCAATCAAAGTCTATGTGTTCCAAAACTAAAAACTAGCTGCTCATGGGCAATGGAGGAAGCTTATAAAGAGAAGGAGTCTCCATGAATAGGTAAAGGATGAGCTT
>APFE031513913.1:4660-40158 GCA_000404065.3 Pinus taeda | reverse complement strand
GCGGTTATTCTTTTGAGTGCGTATCTCCTGGCAAGTACGCGGCGCGATAGTGCCATTGGGTGCGTACTGTACGCAGTTCAGTGAAAGAAGCAGTGCGTGGCCACGCTGTCCAGAAGAACGAGATCTGCGGGTGTACACAGAGAGGCAGAAGGTGAAGTGCGTAGCAACACAGGCCAGTAAAAGAAAAACCGCGTATCTGTGTTAAGATCTTCTGTTGGTTGAATTTTTTTGTTGATAAAGTGTTCTGGGTTCTGTTCTGTTATTGTTGATCTGGTTATTGCAGCTGACTGTATAATTTACATGTACTTGATGATCATTTGATTTATATGGATCCAGTTTGAAAATTTATGAAAAGTGGTCCTTGAAAAGAAGTAGGGGGTTGTAGCTCCCTTTCAGGAGAGACTTGAAAAACGAGAGAGAGTTGTAGCTCTCAGCAGGTTGCAGCCTGCGTACTGGTAAAGGACTGCACCAGTACAAGACCATTGTAAAAGGAGTTTCTAATTTGAAAGAAGATAGAGACATATTGCAGCAGGTGGTTTTTCACCCACATTGGGTTTCCACCTTATATCTGGTGTTCTTTGATGTGACTGTCTGATTTTCTTGTTCATGCTCATTATTTATGGTAATTGGTATGCAAAAATAATTCAAAGTATAAATAAGAAAGATTTGGTAAAAGAATTAGATAATACTGATTCAACCCCCCTCTCAGTATTATTGTCAACACTTGGCCCACTAAGAAAAATGCATGTTTATGGAAAATTTGAGGGCGGAATTTACAATGAGAAATTCGTTTGGCATTGTGGCTAAGTTTGGTGCGTTGTTGTTGTGGTTTCGAGTTTGAATTCCCATGGAACCATATATTTATTATTTTATACAACGCACAGTTTTGAATGTGAACCCATGGCATTTAATATATGGTAGATGGACCGTTTACATGGCGTGTAGTTTGAGTGGCATAAATGTTTTGTTTTACATGGGGCACATTAATGGTGGGGTTGTTTTAGGTTGTGTAGGTGCCTAAGTGGTGGGCCAGCCATCCAGGCTGGGCAAGTTTGAACACCACCACCCATAGTCCATTTCTTATGTCATTGGGGTGTTGGGGTGTGGGCTAAGTCCATCCGAGGTGACCCGTCCACCCCACACTATTGTTATTCAATTGTTACGCAGAGGTTGGGAGGGTGTGGTTGGACTACCGGGGTCATGGCTATCAGTCCTTCCAATTATTAAATTTTTTTTTGTGATATATGGTTTTGGGGTGGTGGGGGTGGTGGGGGTGGTGGCTTGCCACCACATTATATTTTATTTTATTTTTTTCATTTTTATTTCTAAATAACATAGTCATTTTTAAAAAATTGATAAAGAACCAAAGGAGGCAAATTAATCGGGCCAAAAATATGCCTAGGATCCGGCCCAGGGTGGCTAGAATCTGGTGGCTGGATTCTGTCCAAATTGTGGCCTCCTTAAGCCTATCTAGTTAGCAAAAGTCAACCAAAATTTGACTGCTTCTAACTTCCTCATCCGGACTCGGATTGACGAACCGTTCACCACCGCAATCATGACGACGAGATATTTAATATGAACCTAGTTTGAGCATAATCCAAACACTTTTATTTTTGAGCTTTCATCATTCCTCTTGGTCCTGTGTGTCTCTGGAGCCACCTAGATCAATCCTTCTCACTGAGGAGCTTTTGGTCCTCCAAAAGCATGAAAAAATAATCTGCAACTTTTTGGTACCTTGTCTGCATCACAAGTGTCCTAAAAGGTCTCGCTTCCATCTCCTTCACCTTTGTTCTTCGGAGCATTAAGCGATGAGCCGACACTTGCAACCTCTGCAACCTATAATACATTGTTTTGAAAATTACATGCTTTTCTTAACTAACAAACTAACGACCCAAGCATCCCACACTTGCCACGAGTTTATAACACATACTCGGTGGTCAATTTTACAACAAGATGGACACAATACCCCTGCTACAAAAACAATGCCAACATATCATTGTTGCTTCAACAAGTGATGGAAAACACATTGTTGGATGCAGTATAGGGTCTATAAATGTACCAACATTTAATTTTTCAATCCGAAGAGTTTGTGAACTTCGAGATGCAGCACTGAAAATGCCAGAGAGAGTCCCTGGTAACCTACAAAACAAATTCTAGTATATCTTGTGATTAATCTCGAAAATAAATGTAATCCTGCACTAGTGCGAGAAACACCAATCCAAAAAATTAAAAGCACACAGGAAAGTAAAAGCAATAAATGTGAAAGGAAATTCTAATTGCAAGTAAACAGAAGGGAAATCAGAACTGTAAATCAAGAGGTGCCGACACATTAACAAAAAGGCTGTAAATGCTAGAATAAATTCAAAAGCAATTCAAAATATTTTGCTTGCACTAATTCTGCCTGTACTAATTATGCTTGCACCAATTCTGTGTAACAATCTTCTTGCACGGGTGCAAGTAGAAAATCTGCTTGCACTAATTATGTGTAAGAATAATCCAGAAGTTAAAGGAAACTATAATATTAACTAAGCATTTATCATAGTGCAATTTCCCTTTTATACATGTTGGCTTTGCATTATAAGAATCACAACTTTAGATAAACTTATATGTGATTGTTGCTTTAATGATGCTTGAGTTAATGATTAGATGATTTCACCATTTCACAATTATTAAATGCGGAAGGTGAACCCAATCAAAACACATACGCATGAATTACTGACCAGAGCAAAGGATTCTTAGCATAAGACAATTATTCAATTTGGAGGATGAGATGTTTATAAAGAAATATCTTTCAAGCAAGCAAAATAAAAATAATAATTTAAGTACAAGAATAATTTGCAGTAAAAAGGAAATTAATTTTAAAATTGTAAATAAAACGTTGTAGCAGATTAAATCATCAACTTAAATAAGGAAAGAGATTGAAAGCAATTAAATAAACTTCACACAGTAAAGAAATAAATTAAATGCTTTCTAGCTAAAAGATGTAGAGTGGTGTTAAGTTGGTCTGGCGGCCAACCCGGCTAGCTCGCACTCTCATTGAGTGCCTGGTTCACATATAAATGGAAATCATTAGATACAACAGATGAATAGACAGAGCATGAATAAAAATTGCTTCAATTAATTAAAAAAAACATGGTCTTTTACATAATGTAGACATCGACTAATCCCAGCAAGTAGGAGAAGAATTCCACACTGAAATCCATGTGCCGGTACATTAGAACAACCTCTCCTCCCTTCTTCATTATGCTTGATTGTGAGTGCTTCTGCCCTCTGCTTAATTGATTAGCTAGGCTCGGAGCCATAGCTCTTCTTTTATAATCTTTTTACATTCCAAACTTGGCATAAAACAAGACAATCATTTGCAAACATCATGGGGATTGAATCCCAACTAATTATCATTAATATCATATCCATACAACTATTTCCCTATTGAAATAATGGAGATTTACCATGAATTTACCAAATCTGGGCTTTTTCTAGAATTCTAGAAAAGATGGTACTTTTAACAAACTTTCCCCAAAGCCCCCTTCGTATCTCCTTAACCATTACGAATTTTGGAAAAAAATTCAAGGCTTACTCAATTTCCTATACTGAGAGAAAAACCCATGTTTCATAATTATGAGATTCACTATGATCGATGTGGAAATCGAGGTGTAAATAGGCAATCTGGAAACTGCTACAAATTCGGGGTTGTAGCATTAATTATTCTCTAAATATAAATTTGTATGACTTGGGTGTGTCTTGGCTTATGTGGAAGTGTTAAAATAACATTTTGATCATAAACCTCTTTCAAATTCTCCCATAAATGTGTTAATGTATGAAATCCCAAAGTTGGTGGAGGCACGTTGTAAAACTTGCACTGGTGCAGACACGCTAATTGCATTGGTGCAGGCACGCGGTAAGAACTAAATTGGTGCAGGAATCTATTGCACAGTGTATTCAAGTAAGTGTAGGTTCAAAACATGATCAAATCAACTTTAACTTGCAACATACAAACCTTTATTAAACTTCCATTAATGGTATTTTAATCCCGTTAAAACAAAAGAAGTAACAAATACTTGCAACAATAATCATTTAATCAAATAGTAGCATGAGAGGGTTTGAGTGAAAAATGAGACAAAACTAAGGCCCAACATCCCCCCATGTGTTACCAGGAATAGTGTCCACTTAGAGCTGTTATTCCCACTAAGACTGGTAGCTATCTTAGAAACAAACAAGTTAAAACTACTTTCGTTTTCCTTTATGAAAAATAGACAAGAGGGGAACAGAGGACACCAACCTTTGTCTTGCGCTTGGTTCCTTGCTCGGTTCATCTCCTTCTCGATAGATCTCTGCCACTCCTTCTTTGTCTACACAGCTTCAGAGAGCACCTGTGGAATCAAATAAGCATAATACTATCGAAGAACAAAGATCTATATTCATAAACAACATAGGACCAAATATGTATTAACCACACAAATGCATATACAATCAAACATACACGAGTGTGGAGGAAAACTTGAATAGCTTTATTAATATCAAGAATATAAAGAGGATTACAACCAATTGTTCTGACCCAACATCATCATCCAACAAGAAAGCCCTTCTTCACCTCAAGTAAAGCTTAGATCACCCAACACTATGATGTTACACCAGAAAACCAACAACACTTCTCTACAAGATACTAGATTCCAGCCTCTGGATCTCTGTGATGAGGGATCCATATATAGATGATTGTAGGGGGGTGATTTAGCTTCTGGGATTTTGATTAGTGTCCCCTCTCTGATAGTTCTTGATTCCACTTGGAGATTGATGATCTCTTACTCATCCTTGGTCGAAATCGGAGAGGAAAGTGTTAGAGGGGAAGTTTCTGGAAGATTCTATGATCTTCCACCTCACAAACTGTCTGTGACATTTTTCCATTCTCGCCCATCGCACCCTATATAGGGGCCATCTAGTATGCATTGCACCCTTTACACTGGGAAGGTGATATGCATCGCACCCTCTGCACTGGGCATTTAGTATGGTCCAGTTTTGACCATTTCTGAGACGTTTTCTGTGGAGAACTTCTGGGAGATGATGTAATCAGCTGACCTTGTTCCTTTAGGTAGTGAAGAAAAACTTTTAGGGACTTAGGAGCCCTCATTTTATGGACTTTTATGATTGGGGTTGCAGTGGCCAAAAATGTCTATAACAGTTGCCCCCTAAAGCATGAGGTCGCTAATCTTTTGATGTCGGGTGAAATGCTTTACCATGAGGATCCGCAGTTTTTTCGAGCTCGGAGGCGACCTGTAATAAGATACAATACAATACATTATCTTCATAATATTTTTTATGATCTAGCTGAGGTAGGCATTCCCATGCTCAGCTTTATAAATTCACTTTCATGTACATAGGACAAACAATCGTCTGTGTAGCAGACTGATGATTTGAATGGAGTCATCATCCTTTGATTTGGATGATCATATGTTCGGCAATGATGTACATTTGATATCTTTATATTCCTGAATATATCACAACCTAGATGGATGAAACTAGATCTGGGTCTTGAAAACTCGTTCCATCTTCACACGGAGTACAAGTCGATCCATGCGAAAAAATGTTCTGGAGTCGAACATGGAAAGATATCGCCTGGTTACCAGCCAATGATGTAAGCTGTTAACAAGCACAAGAGGAGTCACCAATAATGACAATGACCCTCAAGGTACTACAGTACAATTCTTGTGGTGTGAAAATGGACTTGGCATTGAACACCACACAAAATCTCTCGGTCGAAGGCCATTGATATAAACCTGTCACCGAAAGTGAGAAACTTGCCATTGAGGCATGCAAGCTTCAAAGTACTGAAAGGGGTTGTTCCTAAGTCAACTTCTTGGATAATGAGCTGATGTCGACAATAAGTGACTCGTCGTAGGAGGGTCTTAATGAATCCCACATCTACAACATGGAAACAGAGAAAATGATTTTGGAGGTGAAAACGATCTGATGATACAGGGTTCAGGGTGGCGGTCATGAAAGAATGGAGCGTGAATGTATTGTAACGGATGAGATACAGGTGAATTCTCTGAGCGACTTCTCTCCAACATATCGGCGACACTGACGATGGATTGGTAGCATTAACCCCAACTATGGATGGTGTGATAGACCAATGGTGATATGACCAGTGAACGGAACAACCCAACCCGACTCAGATGTGGAGAGAAAGTGTCATGTTCAAGAGCGACTTGCTACCAATAAAGTTTCTTCAAGTTTTCTTCCCAATTTTCCCCAGTCATTGCTGACCAGTACCTCTTTATTTTTTCAAGCTTGAGGAGGATAACATATTCTTGTTCTATAATTCGCCATTCGGGTGAACCTGCCGCTATGTTTTAATGAGCCTAGTGACAGTGAAACTTGTTCTCATCCATTTGGACAAGTTTGTCGCTATTAGGTTTTAACGAGTTTAACGACAAAGATAACTTGGTCCTTTTCAATTTTAGAGAGTCTGAAAGGGATGGAAAGGAAACTCCAATGATTCTTTTTCATCATATAATCCCTTAAGTCGGAAAAAAAGTATAAAATAATACAAAAGGGATGAATTTTTGATAGTTTTAACGAGCTGAACAAGACAAGCGCTCGATCTTTTTGTGTAATAATCCCTCAAGTCCAAAAAGATTAAAATCTAGAGGAGGGATAACACTTCCGATGACTTTAGCGAGCCGGAGAGGCTAATCGCTCGGAAATATTTTCATATTTTACATGTTAGTTGAAAAGAGCTTAAAGGAGACTCGTTTTCCAAGGAACGAGTGATGATTTCGGGTAGCGGCTGATTCCAGGTAAGGTTTGGAATTTTCCAATCACGGCAGTGTCACAAGGATGGCTAACAGAATCACTCTTCGCAGATGTTCCTTGAAAGGGGTAAAGAATCAAATGGAGGTGAATGATCGGCTAAAACAGATTGGAGGTGATGATGAGAACACGACCAAGGTTCAAAAGTTGGAATGCATTCACAATGGTTATTTACCAGGGATCGGTTCATTTTTTAATGAGCTTAAACTCTAGGGGAAATATTTTCTCATTGCTTATGTTTATTTTTTAACAAGCCTGAATTCCACATTAAAACTGCTCATGATAATGGTCATTGATCCCTTGATTCACTGTTAGAATTTTTTTCTTTCAAAGATTGTACTTCTTGTTCAATTGCTTCATCAAACTGATTAGAAATGAAAACTTATGCTTGATAAATGAGTTAAGAACACTAATACTTTACTTGAATTATGTGAATGGTAATTTAAAAGTGACTTTTACCTCTCATTTTACCATTTTATTTGAACTTGGTTTTTTGGAGCTCTGGAGGTGCTTTTCCCCTCTCATTTTCACTAGTTGATTCCAAGAGATTCTGTGGACGCTTCCTGACACCGTCTAGACTAGGTAGGAGTTAAACTTGTGCTCTTCAGTTACATTCTTTTCTTTTCAAATTTTGAGCATGTTTCCTTGCTTTACTGAGCCTCTCGGGTTCGAACAATTCACCCTGGCTCCATCGCACCCTTCCTTAATCAAAAGGTGTGATGCATATTGGCCTTATCACTGGCCAATCAGTATGCATCACTCCCAGTGCACTGCTGGGGTGCGATGGGCGCAAGGAGGAAACTTTTTGCACAACTTTCTCATGGATTTTTGCCTGTTTTTTGCCAAATCAAGGCCCTAACTCTTCTCTTGTTTGATTTTCAGAGATTCATCGGATCAAAATGGTTGTTACATGGCGAGAACACAAGCATGAAGAAGAGGACACGGTTTCTTTACATGATCCGGGTACAGCAACTGCATTGCGGAACTGTGGCCTGTTGAAGATTTTTCGCATTTCTAGCATGAGGCAACAAATCAACTTGTTGCAATATTTCCTCAACGCCTAGGATCCTACCAACCAGGTGTTCCAGATCAGGGGCAAATCTATCCCCTTGAATATCATGGACATCTATTTTTTGACCGGTTTATAGAGGCATGGTGCCCCTCTCTCATTATCGGGTCCCGCCCGCGGGGGTGAGTCCGTGAGGGAGTATATTCACCGACATTGCAGAGAGGGATCTCAGCTGAGTACGAACAACAAGATCAATATCTGAGATGTCACTGACCAGCCCTTGAGGACTGTTCTATTCACTTTTTCTAGACTAGCTGGTGGTGTGGCTCTTCACATAGCTAACAGGTCTTACATGTAGTATGCTTTGGAATGCCTTGAACCGAAGGTGTTCAACTCGTGTGATGGAGTACTCTCTGTGATGAAAGAACAACTGACCAAAGTGAAAGGCGGGAGATCCAAGAATTTTGGCTATGGTTCTATTTTGACTGCTTTCTCTTTGGAGAAGATCCCACTGATGCAGCCGCAGTACATCTCACTTGGTTTACCTCCACTGACTAAGCCACAAATGTAGAGATGGGTTGAACTTATGTCTTGACATGTTGGCCAACCTTATATTTCTTTCTTTGATACCTTCTTCGAGTGGTTTGATCATCAGGAGATGGCGTACGCCAAGTTTCCATATGCTGGCATGGACTTCCGTGGTAACCCGGATTTGGTGTTGCCAGTTGGTGAGCAGTGGGGCGCTATGGGTAAATTCTTTGACCATATCTCTGTTTATTGTTTTTATAATGTCCTTATGTTTTCTTTGATCAAGAATAATCAAAACTCATGTGCTCATGCAGATATCGAGCTAGTTTGACTAGCAGTACGTCAGAGAGAACCAGTTGCCGCTCCGGCAGGAGAGGCTGTGGGGAGCGCTATCCTCCGCGACCTTGATGTGGCCAAGACTCTTCTAGCATTACAAGATCCGGTCAAGGGTCTCACCCTTGGTATTCCAGATGTGAGGACCGATGAGCTACTTCTACGGTTGCAGCGACATACTACTAGCGTGCTGTCAATGGACTAGGATTTTATGCATGATCACACAGGCGGTGACTTGTTATCACCAGCATCATTAGACTAGGGTGCCCCCTAGCATTTTGAGTTTTGGGTCATCTGAATAATTTTGTCTTGATTACGGAACATTATGTGTAAACCATAAACAATCATCATATATATATTTTTTATTTTCGGAGTTTTATTTCGATTAAGCTACGTGATCCTATTGCAAATATTGATGAAATGCTTCTTTTTATAAATGTCGCAAATGTCTATCTAATACATAATTTACCAATGAGTCTATCAATGTGTTTAAATTTCTATAAATATGTTGATATTAAATGAAATCGAACCGTCTTTCCAAAATTCTGGCCCTTAGGAACATGTGATAGATGGCTGGATTTCGTACAGAATAAATACCAGTGAGTTGTAGAATGACGAGCTGTGAGTCTAGCCTGACAACAAGTTGGCATACGCCATGTGCGATGGCATCAAAGAGGAGTTCTATCAATGCGTTTTATTTAATGATATTGTTCATCGACCGACCAATACATACCCCTCTAAAACTCACTAACTCGCCGCTAAGATCGAAGATGGCCCAAGCCGCAGAAGATAGGTTCCGCGTATTATGACTCGCTCCATCGGCATATCCAACGAATGATTCCAGTAAGTTCGAAATCTACTACAAATGAAAAAGGTGGATTACTGAACCAAAACAATTACCCTTAACGAAAACAAAAAATGTAACAAAAGCATAGGGATTACTATGCGGAATTAAGCATAGTAACGCTTGAGGTACAACCCATTGCGGGGTTGCGCCAGTGGAATCCTATCATAGTCCATCAGCTCGTAGGCTCCTTTTTCTAATACAAGTTTAACCATATAGGGACCCATCCATAAAGATTTGAACTTCCCTGCTTCCAACTTATCGGACTCCTGGTCGTAAAGTAAGACCAGGACACCTTCTGAGAAGACACGAGGTTTGACATTTTTGTCGAACTGTGCTTTGACTCATTTCTTATGGGCTTCATTAGCCGAAGCTGCATCATGATGGGTTTCATCCAATTGGATTAGTTCTAAGAAACGAGCCTCTTCCTTTGAAGTTCCACGGAGAAGGTCGACTACGAGATTGAGGGACGATATTTCACATTGAACTGGTAAGATTGCTTCCAAACAGTACACTAGTTAAAAAGGTGTAAACCTGGTTTCATTTCTCACCAATGTCCAGTATGCCCACAAGGCTAAGTACAGGATCAGGTTCCAACTCCGTTTATGGACTCCAATCATCCTTTGCAGCATGCGCTTTAGGACCTTGTTGATTGCCTCAACTTGTCCGTTAGCTTGTGGATAGTATGGAGTAGAGATGTCGTGGGACAGTCCTAATTTGGCAGCCAATTCAACCATCATGTGATTGCGAAAATGTGATCCATGATCTGTGACTATGGCCTCTGGAACACCAAATCTGGAGACTACGTGATTAAAAAAGAAAATGGTAGCCATTTCGCCGTTGTTGTTTAATGTAGGCATCGCCTCGGCCCATTTCGTAAAATAGTCTACTACGACTATGATATACCCATGCCCCTGGCCGAGGTGGGGTTACATGACATGAAATCTATGCCCCATTTGGGGAATGGCCCAATAGCAACTACTGGTTGCAGCGGTGCGAGTGGTCTTCTGGTTTTGCTATCGAAGATTTGGCAAGCATGGCAACTTCTTACTATGGTTATGCAATCTTTGAACATTGTTGGCCAGATGTATCCTGCTCGCAAAATGTTTTGCACCGTAGCATAACCAGATTGATGCCCCCCACACACACCTGAATGAAAATCATTCGGGACTTTTTCGGCCTCCTCATGCGTGAGGCACCTCTGCAGAACTGTATCGATACCACGATGATAAAGGGTATCACCGACGATCACATAGTCTTTTGATTAGTATTGAATGCGTCGTTGTTCGAAGCGTGAGGTATTAGACCTATATGTTTGGGTTTGGATATAGATGATTATATCTCCTTACTGTTAGCACCTAAATCCGCCTTAGGCTGAATGAAGGCGAAATTCAGGGTAACCACAAACCAAGCTCAGACTGGTAGCTAGCCCTACTAGAACAGGAGAGGGCTCTCTCTGAGTCACACTCAATGAATAGATAAATGAAAAGGCCTAAGATGACTTACAGTGAACTATCTATCTTAGGCTAGTAAGTGAATATGAATACAAGAAGTGATTTTTATAAATGACTGTGTTTCTGGGATGATATGGGACCAACGGACCTCAATGAACAGAGAACTTAATACAAAGGCATGGATTACTTCGTGAGGAAAGATAGGCGGAAATCCTAGAAATTAGTTTAAGATAGTGCGGAATGGAGAGATTTATTAAGAGGGTGAAAAGGGCATGGACAACATGAATCCTTTTCAACAGAAGAAATGAAACACTGAACATGAAAATTTTCCCACAGGCAGAGTAATAAAATTGAATTCCCTTACCTTAGACTAACTCAGAAATTTCACTGGAAATGAACATGAAATGAACTATGAAACATAACAAGATACATATGAAACATAAGAGACACATTTTCTACACTCACAACCACCATGAAATCTCATGAAACAGAGCCACTGCCTTTCATTAAATCCTCTGTAAAAAATATACAATGCAGAAACAGAGTTTCTTTCCCACAATCTCCCAGAAGTTGACAAGCCAACCAACCCTTTGCAAATAGTTTGCATACAATATATAGAATGTGCCATGGAAGAGATAGGAATGCCCAAGGTTGGGGAGTTACTCGAATCATTACAAAATGAAGGTGGAGAGCCAAACATCAGCTACAGGTGCAGCGCCACAAACATGACAAATGGCTTGGGTGACCCTTTGCCTTCCTGTGCCACTTGGATAAATGCCCATCTGGAGTGAAAATACTTTTAAAACTACCTTAGGTGCCGAAAAAATGAAGTATAGATGAGGGGGCCCACTTATGAAAAGTCGAGAAGCAAAATTTCGCGAAACAGAGGCATTTTGGGCCTTTTTTCCTATATGCGTTGCGCCCTTTTCTGTATGCGTCGTGCCACTTTGAGGCCAATTTCGAGGCACTTGCAGGAGTCCAAAATGTGCCCAAGTGTGCTTATTGGAAATCCTATCCTGTCTACTTTCCAACCCAAGTGGAATTTTTGAATTTGGAGCTCATTGGCCCCTCCAAATATTCATTCTGCCAAGACTGCTTCCTGTGTGTCAAAATAGGGGCAGTGAGGCCATTGTTTGGGTGTTTTTGACCTCCTGGAGACTCAAATCATGCCCCAATTTGTTGCCCGAGTGCTAGTAGTCATGATTTTTCCTTTTGAATCCAAAAATGCAAACCATTTCTCATTTGGAACTCCCAATCCTACGCATCGCACCGGTGGTGCGACGCGTATAGAGAAAAAACCTGTGTTTGTGCCAAAAAATTCCCATGTGAGCAAACTTGTCCCAAATTTCTTGAAATTTGGGCTGGAAATTCTCTAAGAGGCACTATGTTGGGTCACAGAAGCTTCCGCCAAGATTCAAAGCCGATCTTGCTCTTTTTCCTCTTTTGTTTCTCTGCTCAGTTTCGTCTTCAAGCTCCTTATTCGGGCCTTTGCGCTCATGTTCTGTGCCCTGTAATGACAATCCATCCTCTTCAATATGGTTTTTTCCCTATTGGCCTTATCCAGAAGTCTCTCCAAGTGTAGATTGACCTGCTCTAACCAAGACTCATGGTCATTGTTAATCTCTTGCTCCAAGCTAATGAGCTCGATCCTCCTCTGCTGGGCAACTTGTCAATTTTCACAGATGCTTGGCAGCTCCATGATTGCCTGCTGGTCCTCAAGCTGCTTGTTCCTCTGCTCTAGATACTTGATGATCCATCTGGCCCTCTCCATATTGAGTATCAAGTCTTCGATCTCTGAGTCCTGCTCCTGAATGGTCATCCTAAGTTTGGCATTTCTTGCCTCTGCCTCATCATCCTGAATGAGGATGAAATCGGTCTCCTACACACCTGATGGCCCCTCATCATGCACGGGCTTCTTACCCTTGTCCAGTACCTGTGTCACTGATGCTGGAAGCGAGGCCCCTTCCTCCCTGGGTGGAGATAACACTCACTTTGCTGCTGCAAAAAAGTGCCTACTTCCTCTCTGATATGTAACGAAAACTGGCATGGTAGTGGTATCATGGTGCTCATGCTGATGAGAAGGACCACCCAACTCCTGCTCTGGCTCTGATAGTACCTGTGATGTGCTGAAGAAGTCACGGGAGATGAATTCCTCCCAAGCAATTCCCTGCAATCCCAACTGATGATCTACCAAAATCCGGATAAGAGCAAAGTGAAACACATTATTAAACTGTTGTTGAGGGGTCTTATGCAGCATGAAGGTGTTCATCCTCTCTATGTTCTTGCATATGAAAAATGGGAGGTTCATCATCCTCACCCTGGTGAAGTGCATGAGCAACCGGATGTGATAGGCATATAGTCGAGAGAGCCTCCCCTCACAGCTGAAGTATTTCATGATCAATCTCATGAGTGGAGCATACTCATCTTTCAAGTATCTAAAGGGAAAGACTCTTGCGAGCTCATTCAAGAATCTGGCCTTGATGTAAGGCTCATAGTGTTGCCTATCCACCTTCTTCTTCTTATGCCACTGTTCTCCAACATTTGGTATACCTGTTGCCACTGATATAGCTTCGGGTGTCAATGTGAAAGTGACCCCGGCCAAGATAGGCTGGCCTCCATGTAGATGAAGCACAAATAAATGGGCCAACTCATGATGAAATCTAACATTTTCCACCCTTTGACAAAATTCAAAACATGATAGGTGTTGGAAGCATGACATGGCAAGAGGGAATGCTTGTAACTCAGTGAGGGTAGTGGGTTCATCCCTGACATGTTTGCCACTCTTGTGGTGTCTCCTGGGAGCCTGCTCTTCTGAGGATGAGTCACTTTGTGTCTCCATCTCATACTCAGACGAATGCTGTGATGTCATGACTGCAATGTGGACTATGATTAGGCTGCCCTTTTGATGATGGTGTGAGGCTGGGTGCCTTTGTAATATCTGTTACCAAGGGGAACAATGAAACAATGAGTGTTAGGAAGGGAGTGATTTAATGGGAATAGGGGTTATAGGGAGAAATTTGTTAGGGATGTGGGAGGAGTTTGGGGTTTTTGAGAGGGTAGGGTTTGGGGTGTCATGTTTTCAAAATAGTGGAGGGTTAGGGGAGAGGGTTTGGTAGTAGTTTAGGGCAGGGATTTTAGGAAAAATGAGAGAGGGAGGATGGGAAAAATGATAGGTGAGGGGAAAAGGTGAGTGGAGTGAAACCTTGGCACTAACAACACATTTTAACAACCCTAGCCATCATGGTTCTAGGTGATTTCTTATGGTCTATTTTATATATTTTGGTGGCATTGAAACATCTCTACAAACACCATATCATTGACAAAATCTGATGAGCAAGGGATGATATAAGGCCTACCTCTCAATTTGATAGGCTTGACCGAAATTTGGAAGTGATTGGGCACTTGTTTTTGCCCTTGTTTGTGTGCATTGCACGCAAAGCACAGTGCGCCGTGCCCTGGGTATGCACCGTGCCCTTAGAAACATTGAACTATGGGCAAGCTGCGTATGCGTCGTGCCCTCTGTGTGTGCCGCGCTCCTGGGTATATGTGCCACGCCCTCTAAAACCACCTCCAACTCACTCAAATGCTCACAAATGCACACTCACACCTTTACAATGCTTCTCCAAGGCTTGTAATAGCACAATGCCTTTGGTTTTGATAAAAAATTGTATATATAGCCTTGGAAGAGATGGGTATAATTTTTTCCTCTTCAAAAACCCATTTTTCTAATGTTATGTTTTTCACTTTTTTCAATGACTTTAAAACACACTGATTTTCACTTTCCCTTTGAAATTTTAGCTCAAATGATGAAATTTTTGGCACTCTTTGCAGGGATTGCACGACAGGACATTTGGCCACGAAAACCATGATTGCATCTGAAAAAATCAACTGGCGACTTTTTTGAAAATTTTGTCATAAATGACATTGTTTGACTTTTCTTCAAAACGGAGTTTTGAAGAAGAGTCGAAGTCTATCTGCATGATGATGAAGCTCTCTGAACCATAACTGTGTAAGGGCCTCACTCTGGCCTACATGGCTTTACTAGACATGTTCAAAGACCAAATTGATGAATTCCTAGACCTAGACCTCGAAATGACCTTTGTCCTTTAAAGGACCCGACCTTGACTGTCATGGTCTTTGATGATTATTGACAAAAGACCTAAGCTAGCAGGAGCCAGACATGAGGGGGAATGACTATCATGACCTTCTCCGTTAGATTATGGCATGCCCCTAGCAGAATGCAGCTGGGAGAATGGAGTAGGACACCTAAACATGAAATACATAAAGAGTTTTGATCTTTGATGGAGGACTGACCAGACCGACTCTAACACGTACCACAGATTGCTTGAAGATATCATAAACAAATTTTCATCCACGATTGCTTCTTCGGATGTTACATTGTTGGACGATGATGGGAGATCACATAGTAACTCCACGAAGACTAGGGCTTTCTTTGATTTGGATTTTTTGAATTCCAAATCAAACTCTTGTAAAATTGCTATCCATTTTGAATATTTCCCCCCCAACAACTGTCATGACAATATATAAGTCACGGGGTTGCAATCTGATAAAATGGTAGTTTTTCTAAAGAGGACGTAGTGTCGAAATCTCTGTATCACTTGAATAGCTGCTAGGGCTAGCTTTTCAACGTAGGAGTATTTTATTTCCGTATCATTTAAGTTTCAGCTTAAATAATATATAGGATGTTCAATTCCATTATCCTCTTGAACTAAAACTATCCCTATGGTTGTATTCGCTGCAGCCAGATACAGGTTAAATTCTTTTTGATAATCAGGAGCATACATTAATGACGCTTTTATTAGAGATTTCTTTAAAGCATCAAAGGAGGCTTGCACGACCTGATCCCAAATGAAGGGTACTTCTTTTTTCAATAGATGAGTATAACCTTTAGCAAGTTTGGCATAATTTGGAATGAATCTCCTAAGAAAGTTTGCTTTCCCTTGGAGTTTCTGAATCTGAAGCAAATTTGAAGGTGGAGGCAAATCAATGATTGCCTGAACCTTACATGGGTCGAGACGAACCCCGTCCTTTGAGACCACAAAGCCAAGTAAATGACCAGAACTGACACAAAACAAACATTTATGTGGGTTGAGTCGTATCTTGTAGTGTCGACAACGTAGAAAAATCGCCCTCAAATGCTGCGGATGATCTGTCCGCTTTCACAAATGAGCCGAAAAATCGTCAAGATATGGTTGAACGATGTTCTTGATGTCATGGAAAGCATAGTTTATTGCTCTCTGAAATGTTGCCCTTGCGTTCTTTAAACCGAAGGGTAGCTTGCGATATGCAAATGTACCCCATGGACAAATAAATGCAGTCTTTGACTGGTCCTGTGGGCGGATATTTATTTGATTATACCCAAAAAATCCATCCATAAACAAAAGGATTTCACATCCAGTGCATTCGTCAATTATCTGGTCAATAAAGGGCGTAGGGTAGTTGTCTTTCGGACAAGCTTGATTTACATCCCTATAATCGACGCACACTCTAATCATTCCTTGTTTCTTCATCACAGGAACAATATTTGATACCCAATCGGTCAGAGGAACCAGGTAAATAAAACCAACATGGAGGAGTTTTTCAACTTCCACCTTAATGGCAACGACTTTCTTGGGGTGCACCTACTGTAGTCGTTGTCGTACCGGTTTGACATCTTGATACATCTTAATTTCATGTTCAACTATGCTAGAGTCAATGCCTGGCATTTCATCATATGACCAAGCAAAGACATCTCTAAATTCATGAAAGAGAGCGCTATATACTTCCAGTTCTGAAGAAAAACAAGATTTGCTAACATGAATATTCTCTACAACATCTATTTTGGCTGAGATATTTATGGCGACAGTCTCTTCAATATTGGATAGGTTTCGCTCGAAATCCACCGTATTTACAGTATTCGACAGAAAGTCAAAAACTGAGGGATGGTCTAGGTCGCTGGAATTATCTTCTTTCCAATTCAGAAGATGGGAACGATGGTGGTAATATTACCATGGTGCCCCATCAATCATCAGTGATTGAACGATTCCTTCGTCTATAGACTGTACTTGCGACCAAGGATCTAAAGGGGTGCCATATTCCTTAGACCTATCTATCCAAACACTTGATGAGCGTTGATTTGGGTTTGCCTCCCATACTAAAAACATTGATTGCTATAATATTTCCAGTAGGCTTAGAGGCAATACCTGCAGATGATCCATATTAATATCATTTTCTGACATCTTTTGAATGGAATATATCCTATTGCAGGTTCCCACTTTAGCCACTTCCTCCAAATTGGTTGGAGGCGGTAGGGTAAAAGTTTCCATTAATGTGGGGTCTTTTAGTAGGCATACTTCGATAGTTTTAAGTGAATTAGGGCTTCCATGGATCATCGGAATGCTTCCTGTAACTTGTGAACTGTTGGGGAGAAAATTTTGTTGGTCAATATTGTGATTCCTCCTTGGAGAGGAAATGCAATCTTCCTAAGGTAGGTCGACACAATGGAAGCCATGGCATATATCTAGGGCCTTCCCAGTAGGATGTTGTAATCAAGCTTTCCATTGATAACTTCAACATCAATTTCTATTGTTTTTCCCCCCAGTTCAACTTGCAAGTTACTTAATATCCCATATGGGGTGTATGTTCGTCCATCAAATGGTTTTAATGTCGTTGATGATCGCAACAAGGTTGGAGACCCTAAATTTTTCCAGCAACTCATCGACATAATACATGTTGATGCCCCCTCATTAATAATTGTTCTATGAATAGTTTTGTTGAGGGCTTTCACTTGAATGAGGAAAGCTAGTTGAGCTGGTAGCTGAGGGTTGTATCCTTTGTGATTAAAGGACATAAGATTGGAATCCGTTGGCTCAATCCCACCTATTGTTGATAATAAAGCCTGCTTTTGGGATGGGCAATTTTGTAGTACCTTAAGTGTTGACATCGCGGAGGGCGATTGAGCTAGATCCTCCACTATATTATAGTGTTGTGCTACTATGGCACGAGGATTAAATGTCGATTTGTGTACTAATCCCTTTGGCAGTTTTATTGTTAATTCAGGAATGATGGGTGGTACAACTTCGGTCGAAGTTGTTGTCGAACTACTAGGTTGACCATTATCCTTGTTGTTCGACATCTATAGATTCCCATAATCTTTATTCCTTGTCAATATGAGAGCATTATTCAATTGGTTTGAAACCAACAACATTAGCACTTGGGACGGGGAAGCATTTTTGCTAGCAACCATATTTGTTCCTGGGTTTGGAAATGGATCAGTCAATACAACCGAGGTTTTTGAACTCTTGAATAATTTTCTAAGTTCAGCTTTATATGGACACTCTCTAGTCTAGTGATCCTCATCACATATTAGGCATGGACTTCTTGGTTTCTTATCCCTAGAAGGTTTTGCAGAAAATTTTTCAGGAGATGACTCCTCCTGGTTCTTCTTCTTCCCTTTCTTTTTCTTCTTGCCTCCTGGTTTCTTGGGTTCTTTGCCTTTGTCTGTTAACACGGGATTTACTTCCGAGGCTAGAAGTTCTTCATTTGCGTTTTGACTTGAAACCGTGCGGGCCTTTTTTGATGTAGCCTTTATGGTTTTAGTGCTTGTTGTACCTATCATGCCATCGCCGGCATGAGAGTCTTTGTTTGATTTAGGAGGGGGAGGAATGGAAAATTCCGGTCTAGGAGCATTGGGGATTTTATCGTAGAGCATGCCAGACTAAGTATAGATCAAGTCTAGATATTGTGCACGAGCAATGACTTGCTCTTCAGTGACAACTCCTCCCTTTGCCACATCTTCTGTAATAGAAGGTAATAATGACTTAAAAACCATTCAGCCAATACCTGATCAGGAACATATGTTTTTACCATTCTACAATGACGTCGCCATTCATGAATATGATCGGATATGTGAGTGGTCGTCATTTGTTTGAAATCGGTAAGCAACTCAGTTCCTGTTTCATACCTTATGGGTAGCTAAAAATGGGCTAAAAAGGTTGTGGCTAGGGTGCTGAAGTTATCAAACGAAGCTCTAGGCAATTGGATATACCATTTTACTGCCAGACTAGTTAACGTTCACTGAAAGAGGTGAAGTTTGATCGAATCATCATTGAGGGTGTTGGATGAACACCACAGATGAAAGGTCATCACATGATTCGATGGGTCTTCACCTGGATTTCCATTAAATTTAGGAATATCATATGGAATTTTATGTGGAATCGTCGGCCACCAAGGGGCGTAGGCAATTGGATCATTTGTTAGTCAATTTAGATATGGTAACTCTAAAGTTGCCACAAAAGGCAACTGTTGATTTAGGCTTGGCTGAGCATACCCAGGATAAGATGGAATTTCCTGAGTGATTGGTCTTTGCATACCAGCATAATGCATTTGATGCTGGTAACTTTGGTAAGGTTGATGGGTATAACCATTATGATATGGTTGATATTGTCCGTTTTGATTATGCGGCTGCCCATTACTTGCAAATACTTGTTGCTCATATCCTTGGTAAGCTTGTTGAAATTGCGGTTGTTGGTATTGCACCAGCCACGGTTGTGAAGCCATGAGTTGTTGTACAGTAATGACTGTTTGACCAAGATGGGGGGTGACGGTCCCCATTTGAACCTGTGTCATTCCACTAGTTGGTGATTGCGGTCGTGTCGTAGGTACGAGAGGTTGTTGCATTATAACCTAAGAAACTTGAGGTTGGCATACAACTGGTAATGCTTGTACTTGTGACACTGCCACAATAGCTGGCGTAGTGGGGATATTTGTCATAGGCAAACTTTGTTGCATTGAGTATACAACTCTTGGTTATTGAGGCAAGATTGGCACCCAACCGCTAGTTGTAATTCCAGCATAACCTAAATTCTGTTGTGAACTCTCGCATTGTTGTCCTTCCGAAGAAGGCAATGAAAGGGTATACAACCCTCCATACGATGGTAATCTAGTACTCAAAGGAATGATTTTCCTTTGAGGACCAGTTTGCCCAAATTGACTCTATGAAGGATCAATTTGTCGAGACTCAACGTAAGAGATTCCAAATACAATTCCAAACGAACAAACAGGAATAGTCCATACTGTTGAAATAGCCCCTGGATGGACTCCATCCATCGATTGAGAGCTATTTGCGACAGATGGCACTCCAGCGAACATTGTCGGGGTAGCAGCAGGAATTTTTGCCGCTGCTATGTTGGATGACACAGTCCTAGATGTCGATGGTTGTTAAGACAGATTAAGCCTATCCAAAAGATTCCTTAGTGATTCTTCAGGAACTTCTGATGGAAGGAGAATAACTTCTGATGAAGAAGGATATAGGGTGATCCCAGCTCCAAATTGCATTGGAGTGTTAGTTGGAGGATCTTCCACAATCTCTTCTACGGCAATCAATCGAGGAGGAAGAGGTAGACTGTCAGGTCCGTAAAATATTTCTGGTGCCGAAGAAGATATAAGTTCTATAGCAATAGACATTTGGGGAGTAACATATTCCGAATCAACTGTATATGGAGCCGGTTTAGGAATATAAGTGTTTACCATCACACTAGGATCAGTTGTAGTGTCTTTTGTTGCTGCGGAATTTCTTCTGTAGAGGCAAGGATACCTTGAATGTTCGGAGTAACCAGAGTTTCTGAGGATGTCGGAGTACTTACCCCAAGCAACCTAGGGGACTTTGATCTGGTCAAATTAGTTCGCCTTGTCCGGAATAGTTTCGTTTCCGAAGTCAACGACAATTGACTCGTAAGTCTCCGCGAATGACGAGGCTTTGATTGAATTTCTTCCATGATTGCAGATTACTTAATCAAGTCAAAATAAAAAGGGAAAAATGTTTTCGAATTAAATGAATTTTAGACGCTTTGACACAACTTGTTTTTTCAATTTTTAAGAGTCGAGAAAAAACAAAAGATGAGTCTAGTCGCCTTTGATTTTTAATGATCCTGAAGTGACAAGTGCTTAGATGGACCTTTTCCTTTAAAGAGTCTGAAAAGGAACGAAAGAGACTTCTCTATAAATCTAGGTAGAGGGATTACCAAACCAATCGCAAAACTGCAGAATACTTTTTATGGTACGACAGTCAATCTTCCTGAATGTTGTGTTCAGTGCATTGCGATCGATAGGGCGGCAGAACGGGCTTCCTAAGGATAAAGGATATAACCTATTGTGGTCTCCCAATATATACTCGACGGTACATGGGAGCACAAGTCCGTACTGGCACTTGTCATCTCAAAGTGGAGGAATCACCCAACCAACAATGAAAACAATAGTTACCAGGTTTTACGACGCCGTAGTACGTCTCTAGCCTAGAATTCTAGATGTTGTGTGTTAGGCTCCAAAGTGTTTTTAGACTCATTAAATTTATTTTATAGTTGATATTGTTTAAAAATTTGCCTTTCAGGTTCACCACATGATGTGTCTACAATTCCTAAAATGCAGTCTAAGATGATAAACAAATGTTTAATCTTCTTTGGCAATGAAAATCCTAGCTACTAAGGAAAGAGAACTGAGGGTCTTTCAACAAAGAGCACAGAGCACACACTAAATGCACTGTCTTAAATAAAACCAAGCAGTCTAAATGAAAATGCACATGCATGTATTTGTTTTCAGCCTTCTTAATGTATGAATGACAAGAAGAACGCTAAATGAAAATCTTAATTATTTTCCAAAGCGACAATACTAACAAATTTCTTTTTCAAAATGAAGTGAAGATAATTACGACACTTTGCGATTTCGAAATGAAAATTGTTTTTGACACTTGAAAAACTACTAATTCAAATCACATACAAGAGTAACAGTACAATCGACTATCAGGAACAATAGGATTCCCTTCTATGATTGAAAATGACACTTGCGACACTTTCAGATCAAGAAACGACAGTCTGATTACGCTACTTCTTTGTAAAAGATAACTGGAAATGGCGCACAATACATAAAAACACTTACAGTTCTTTGCACAATGGAGCTAGAATGATGGAAGAGAAGGGGGTTTCCACAGAAATATACTGACTACACACAAGAAAACTCCTAAATAGAACTGCAAAGAGTGAAGAAAAACCAAAGTCTGAAGGTAAAATCAACCTTCCCTAACCATCGCACTTGTCACACAGGGAATCCAGTATGCATCGCACCTACTACACACGGGAAGTGCGATGCATACAAACTGCCTTGAAGGGAGGGTACAATGGTACCAATGCGAGACTTTTATCCAGTCTTTGATGACAATTTGCAGTTTAGTTCAAGGATTTCGGTCGAGTAAGTGATGTTCAGTAAATATAAATCACAGGGGTTGATCTAAGGAGCTCACTAGAGCCACCACTTAGGGAAATTAGAGTGTTTGCAGATCGATTGTTCTATTTATAAACAAAACCCAGAGATAGACTAAAGCAACATTGATCTACTTTACACTTGCATAGAAAATGCAGTTCGAAGGCTAGCTGGCTTGACTTCAAGCTCCGTCTGTAAGTTTATAAAACAAACAAAAATAGACTAAAAAGCAATCTATTCGCTCCCCAGTGGAGTCGCCATTTTGTTACCGGGAATAGTGTCCACTTAGAGCTACTATTCCCACCAAGACTGGTAGCTATCTTAGAAACAAACAAGTTAAAACTACTTTCGTTTTCCTTTATGAAAAATAGACAAGAGGGGAACAGAGGCCACCAACCTTTGTCTTGTGCTTGGTTGCTTGCTCGGTTCCTCTCCTTCTCGATAGATCTTTGCCACTCCTTCTTTGTCTACACAGCTTCAGAGAGCACTTGTGGAATCAAAGCAGCATAATACTATCAAAGAACAGAGATCTATATTCGTAAACAACACAGGACCATATATGTATTAACCAAACAAATGCATATACAATCAAACATACACGAATGTGGAGGAAAACTTGAATAGCTTTATTAATATCAAGAATAGCAAGAGGATTACAACCAATTGTTCTGACCCAGCATCATCCTCCAGTAAGAAAGCCCTTCTTCACCTCAAGTAAATCTTAGATAACCCAACACTATGATGTTACACCAGAAAACCAACAGCACTTCTCTACAAGATACAAGATTTCAGCCTCTGGATCTCTGTGATGAGGGATCCATATATAGATGATTGTAGGGGGGCGAGTCAGCTTCTGGGATTTTGATTAGTGTCCTCTCTTTGATATTTCTTGATTCCACTTGGAGATTGATGATCTCTTACTCATCCCTGGTCGAAATCGGAGAGGCAAGTGTCAGAGGGGAAGTTTCTGGAAGATTCTATGATCTTCCACCTCGCAAACTGTCTCTGCCATTTGTCCATTCTCACACATCACACCATACAGAGGGGCCATCCAGTATGCATCGCACCCTTTACACTTGGAAGGTGATATGCATCGTACCCTCTGCACTAGGTATTCAGTATGGTCCAGTTTTGACCATTTCTGAGCAGTTTTCTGTGGAGACCTTCTAGGAGATGATGTAATCACCTGACCTTTTTCCTTTAGGTAGTGAAGCAACACTTTTAGTGACTTAGGATCCCTCAGTTTATGGACATTTATGATTGGGGTTGCAGTGTCCAAAAATTTCTATAACACCATGCTGACCATCTTGCATGTCCTCATCCAAGAAAATTTGGTACTGTTACTCCTTTGCAAAAAAACAAAATTAGAAACATGTATAAACGTTCATAATGATGTTCCTACAATTCTACATGATTACATTTCCTGCACTTGATAAAGCTTGCTCTTAAAAACAGAGTGTCGGATAGACTCTTTATTTACTTAAATTGATTTCAAGAAAGCCTAAAATGAAAACTACCATGGAAAAACTAAATTGCAAGGATGGTGTTACTATTTGAGAAAAATAGACAACATTTAAAATTTTCAAAAAATAATATCTCGGAGGCATCCATGATCAAAAGTTTCACTTTAACATCCTCATTATAAACATGAGTGACATGATTTAAAAGATATGGTGTTATATGTAGACATAGTAATATCTTCCCATAATGATTATTTTGCCATTATCCATGTATAGTTAAAGCTTCTCTTGTCTGGCCATAGTGAATTACCTGCACTGAGGGTCTCCACGTCCATAAAAATCATTCCAAAAACATAGAACTCTAGGGTATAACAACAGAAGGATTTTAAAGCCATTCTCAAATAGATTGATAGTGAGTTCACAGAAAACAAAATCAACCAAGTAAATTATAGTGTAGAGTCAACTTTAATACCACAGACATGGCCCTGCTGCCAACAGGAATCTATACCCTCAACAGGGGTATCTTCTAACCTTATTAAATGCTTTTGTCCCACCTATTAGATATAGATTCAGAGTCATTTAAAAATATTTTACTTTTTTCTATTTTTTAGAAGTTAATTGAAGGCCATTGTCCTGGCTTGGTAACCAACTATCGATAGTGCCATTCATGAGAACTAACAAGAATGAACACGCTAACTTGCGATGAGACCTCTTGTCTTCCAGTTTTTCAACTGAAAGCCATTACCCTGGCTTGGTGACCAGTGCTATAATTTCATTCTCCTTAGGACCCATGATCAGAGTAGGTTGGCTCGTAATGAGACCTCCTATACCTCAATTAATTCATTTATATTTTTAGAACAAAGCTCTAATTATGATTAACCTTAGATAGGTTACTTAATAGGTGGGGAAGCAAGTCTACTCCATAAGAGTGCAGGATGGTGTGAAAACCTTTTAATTACTACTCTTTACTGGTTGGTTATGCTACCCTAAGAACTTTATTAAAAAAAAATCTTAGATAATGACCAAAAAGATTCCTTGAGTTTATCATGCTAGGGTTCTCTATGAAAGCTTATTAGATTTTTGTAGGCGTGGTCTACCATAGGAGGTTTTTCACTGATCTCTTCGAAGAGGAATTTGAAAATATTTTCTAGATGATATTTTGTTAGAATAAGTGAAAAGTATTACATGTAACTTATAACAATACATATTGATCCACAATAAAAGAAATATGAAGCATTAAGTGTAAAGTACTTTTGACAAGTTTTACGATGAGAATGCATAATAATAAAAATTTCAAAAGCTGTGCTTTTATGAAATCACAAGTTCAAGAGTGTTGTTATTCATCTTTATTCATTACCCTACCCTATTTTTAAAGAAAGAAATATCGCCTTTAAGTGTAGGAGTACTTCCAATGAATCCATGTGCGTAACAAAATGTTGATTATACTCAGACTTAGTTTTAAAGAATAAACTTCAATACATACCAAAGCGTGAGAAGCCAGTTTCTTTAATTGACATGGTACCAAGAGTTTTTGAATAATGAAGAAATAAGATAGGTTGATGGCTGCTCGAAACCAAGATTCAATGGAATCCATGTATTTATGATTCTCCAACTAGTGTAAGTCTCCCATAGTTTGATATTCTTTCTCCTGTAAGCACAAAAAACCTGGTGAAAGACAAAAGATAAATCCCTCAAGTTCAAGCTCAAATATTTGATTTTTAGATTAACAAGAAAGGTTCGGAGAGATTCTAGGGCTTTGAGTGTCAACAACATTTTCAGAACAAGTTCCAATGAAAGATTAATCCTCAGGTGGTCTTTGAATTATATCTTCTTGGGGTAAATGTTCTGCGATAATGGGGGAAGTTTCCAAATTCATTCCCTTTCCCAATATGGAAGGTGTAACATCTTGTTCAATATGGAGTCAGCAAAAAGAATAGGATGTTCAAACTATTGTGCAACTTGATGGTTTGGATTAGGATTTGGATTAGGATTACGGTTAGGGTATGGATGGGAGAATGGCTAGGGTTAGGGTATGGATGAGGGTATGGATTAAGGTTAGGATATGGATGAGGGTATGGACTAGGGTTAAGATAAGGTTGCACATGTAGCTGGGAACATGGAGGAGGATAACATAATGTTGTATTGGAAAGAAATTGTGATTGTTTTTGGTGCTCATATGATTGAATTTGCATGGGATATTTCCCTAGAGTAAAAGATCCAAACAATTCTTGAGGCCATGGAGATATTTGGCTCAAGGATGAAGGCCAAGGATAGGTCCATTGTGGCCATAAGGTGGGGTATTGAATGAAAGGAGGATTATACGTATTCCATGGAAATGTGGGGTTGTAGATGTGTTGAGGAACCTACTGGGGACAATAAATATTACTCCAAGTATTAAATGATGATGAGTTTGGAGTTATACCTGACGTTTGATTTATTTCATTACTTGATTCCTTAAATACCTATTGAAATCCTAATAGTGATGGAAAATAATTTGTTGAATGATTCTCCTTACATTGCTTCGATTCTTCTTGTAAATCATCCAATTGTAAATTTAGAAAAGATTTTGTAGCTCCTATTTTTGTGGTAGATTCCAAAAATTCAGAAGAAAGTTCTCGATAATTCTTACCGATATTCGAGATTCCTCTTGAATAACTAATGCAAAATTTACAAACATCATCATATGGTAAGTGAGAAACATTGCCTTCTCCTATAAGATTTAAAGGTTCTAAAAATTCATCTTTGATTCCTTTGAGTAGGACTGTTTTCAAAGTTTCTTTTACCAAATTCTTATGTTTTGATTTTTGGAGGTTGTATCTAAATCACTCCACATAATCCTCCAAGATTTCATTTTCCCCTTAAGTTATTCCAAAGATATATTCACCAGTCTGGCAATAGTTTTGATATTTCTACAATATTATATTCTTCATGTCTTCCCATGTTTGAATGTAGTTCCCACCAAGGCTCATGAACCATTAGAGAGCCGCTCCTTTAAGAGTAAGAGGAAAAACTTGCAACCTTTGAGAATTGGTACAATAACCATAGCCTCTACAAAGTACTTCAAACTCAAATAAGAATGTATCTAGGTATTCATTTTCGAAACCATGAAATTTTAGTATTGTAGATGGGGAAATATTATGCATTTTAGCCACTCCTAGATCCTTGATAGGAAATTCAAAAGTAACAATGTTTTCCATTTCTTACCAAACTAAAAGAGATTCTCCATGTAAGACTTCAAGACTCCTTCTTTGAATGTTTCTTCCGACTAATCAGTAAAATAGGTGCATTGAATGATTGATGTTAGCCTCAAACTCTTCATTGAAAAATGCCTCAAAACACCATTTTTCTATCTTCAACAAGACCACTAGTACATTTGTTAGCACATGAATAATGTATATATATATTTATATATATATATATATAATATAATATATTTATATATATATATATAATATATATATATAGCTGTGGTGTGTGTGTGTGTGTAGGGTGGGTGGGGGGTTCTTACATCATTAAATAAAATGAGAAACCTTAATGCAAAAATGCAGGAAAGAAATAAATTCAAAGAACATAAAATTGCAAGAGAAACTAGTTGAAGGAATAGAAACCAAATGCAACAGGTCACCAAGGTCAATCCCCTAAGCGCCTCCCCGGAAACGGAGCCTTAATGTTGGGTGCAATATAGTGTCTAAAATGTACCAACATTTAATTTATCAATGTGGAGAGTTTTTGAACTTCAAGACGTAGCACTAGAAATTCCAGAGAGAGTCCTTGGTAACCTGCAAAACAAGTTTTATTCTATCTTGTGATTAATCTCGAAAATAAATGTAATCCTGCACTAGTGTAAGAAACACCAATCCAAACAATTAAAAGCACGCGGGAAAGTAAAAGAAATCAATGTGAAAGGAAATTCTAATTGCAAGTAAATAGAAGGGAAATAAAAACTGGAAATCAAGTGGTGCCGACACAATAATGAAAAGATTGTAATTGCTAGAATAAATTCAAAAGCAATTCAAACTATTCTACTTGCACTAATTCTGCCTGTACTAATTCTGCTTGCACAGGTGCAAGCAGAAAATCTGCTTGCACTAATTATGTTTAAGAATAATCCAGAAGTTAAACGAAACCATAATATTAATTAAACATTTATCATAGTGCAATTTCCCTTTCATACACGTTGGCTTTGCATTATAAGAATCACAACTTTTAGATAAACTTATATGTGATTGTTGCTTTAATGATGCATGAGTTAATGATTAGATGATTTCACCAATTCATAATTATTAAATGCGGAAGGTGAACCCAATCAAAACACATACCCATGAATTACCGACCAGAGCAGAGGATTCTTTGCATAAGCCAATTAGTTAATCTGGAGGATGCGATGTTTATAAAGAAATATCTTTCATGCAAGCAAAATAAAAATAATAATTTAAGTACAAGAATAATTTGCAGAAAAAAGGAAATTGATTTTAAAACTATAAATAAAACGTTGCAGCAAATTAAATCGTCAACTTAAATAAGGAAAGAGACTGAAAGAAATTAAATAAACTTCACACAGTAAAGAAATAAATTAAATTCTTTCTAGCTAAAAGATGTAGAGTGGTGTCGAGCTGGTATGGTGGCCAACCCAGCCAACTCGCACTCTCTTTGAGTTCCTAGTTCACACAGAAATAGAAATCATTAGATGAAATAGATGAATAGACAAAGCATGAATAAAAATTGCTTCAATTAATTAAAAAAACATAGTCTTTTACATAATGCAGACATCAGCTAATCCCAACAAGTAGGAAAATCATTCCACACTGAAATCCACATGCTGCTACATTGGAACAACTTCTCCTCCCTTCTACGTTGTGCCTGCCTATGAGTGCTTCTGCCCTCTGGATAATTGATTGAGTAAATTGATTAGCTAGGCTTGGAGCCATAGCTCTTCTTTTATAATCTTTTTACATTCCAAATTTGGCATAAAACGAGCCGATCCTTTTCAAATATCATGGGGATAGAATCCCAACTAATTATCATTAATATAATATCCGTACAACTATTTCCCCACTAAAATAATGGAGATTTACCACGAATTTGCCAAATTTGGGCTTTGTCTAGAATTCTGGAAAAGATGGTACTTTTAACAAAATTCCTCCAAAGTCCCATTCATATCTCCTTAACCATTACGAATTTTGGAAAACGACCTGAGGCTTACTCAATTTCCTATACTGGGAGAAAAACCCATGTTTCATAATTATGTGATTCACTATGATCGATGCAGAAATCAAGGTGTAAATAGGCAGTCTAGAAACTGCTACAAATTCGGGGCTGTAGCATTAATTATTCTCTAAATATAAATCTGTATGACCTGGGTGTGTCTTGGCTTATGTGGAAGTGTTCAAACAACATTTTGATCATAAACCTCTTTTAGATTATCCCATAAATGTGTCAATGTATGAAAGCCCAAAGTTGGTGGAGGCACGCTGTAAAACTCTCACTGGTGCAGTCACGTTGTAAGAACTAAATTGGTGCAGGAATATATTGCACAATGCAGGAAGGTAAGTCTAGGTTCAAAAAATGATCAAATCAACTTTAACTTGCAACATAGAAACCTTTATTAAACTTCCATTAATGGTATTTTAATCTCGTTAAAACAAAAGAAGTAACAAATACTTGCAACAATAATCATTTAATCAAACAGTAGCATGAGAGGGTTTGAGTGAAAAATGAGACAAAACTGAGGCCCAACAATTTCCATGCTGACCACCTTGCATGTCCTCATGCAAGAAAATATGGTATTGTTACTCCTTTGCAAAAAAACAAAATTAGAAACATGTATAAACATTCATAATGATGTTCCTGCAATTTTGCATGATTACTTTTCCTGCTTGATAAAGTTTGCTCCTAAAAACAGAGTGTCTGCTAGAATCTTTATTTACTTAAATTGATTTCAAGAAAGACTAAAACAAAAACTACCATGGAAAAACTAAATTGCAAGGATGGCGTTATTATTTGAGAAAAATAGAAAACTTTTAAAATTTTCAAAATAATATCTCGGAGGCATCCGTGATCAATATTTTCACTTTAACATCCTCATTATAAACATGAGTGACATGATTTAAAAGATATGGTGTTATAGGTAGACACAGTAATATCTTCCCATAATAATTATTTTACCACTATCCATGTATAGCTAAAGCTTCTCTTGTCTGGCCATAGTGAATTCCTGCACTGAGGGTCCCCACATCCATAAAAATCATTCCAAAAAGATAGAACTCCAAGATATAACAACAGAAGGATTTTAAAACCATTCTCAAATAGATTGATAGTGAGTTCACAGAAAGAAAAATCAACCAAGTAAATTATAGTGTAGAGTCAACTTTAATACCATAGGCATGGCCCTGCTACCAGTAGGCGTCTATAGCCTTGACAGGGGTACCTTTTAACCTTATGAAATGCTTTTGTCCCACCTATTAGATATAGATTTAGAGTCATTTAAGAATATTTTACCATTTTCTCTTTTTTATAAGTTAATTTAAGGCCATTGTCCTAGTTTGGTAACCAGCTATCAACAGTGCCATTCACGAGCACTAACAAGAATAAACAAGCCAACTCGCGATGAGACCTCTTGTCTTCCAGTTTTTCAACTGAAAGCCATTACCCTGGCTTGGTAACAAATGCGGTAATGTCATTCTCCTTGGGACCCATGATCATAGTAGGTTGGCTCGTAATGAGACCTCCTATCCTTCAATTAATTCATTTATGTTTTTAGAGCATAGCTCTGATTATGATTAATCTTGGATAGGTTACTTAATAGGTGGGGAAGCAACTCTACTCCTTAAGAGTGCAGGATAGTGTGAAAAGCTTTTAATTACTACTCTTTACTAGTTGGTTATGCTACCATAAGAACTTTATTAAAAAAAAATCTCAGATAATGACCAAAAAGATTCCTTGAGTTTATCATGCTAGGGTTCTTTATGAAATCTTATTAGATTTTTGTAGGCATGGTCTACCATAGGAGGCTTTTCACTGGTCTCTTCGAAGAGGAATTTGAAAAGATTTTCTAGATGATAGTTTGTTAGAATAAGATAAAAGTATTACATGTAACTTATAACAATACATATTGATCCACAATCAAAGTCACTTTAAAAATATGAAGCATTAAGTGTAAAGTACTTTTGACAAGTTTTATGATGAGAATTCATAATAATAAAATTTTCAAAAGCTGTGCTTTTATGAAATCTCAAGTTCAAGAGTGTTGTTATTCATATTTATTCATTACCCTACCCTGTTTTTAAAGAAAGAAATATCACCTTTAAGTGTAGGTGTACTTCCAATGAAGCCATGTGCGTAACAAAATGTTGATTATACTCAGACTTAGCTTTAAAGAATAAACTTCAATACATACCAAAGCGTGAGAAACCAGTTTCTTTAATTGACATGGTACCAAGAGTTTTTGAATAATGAAGAAATAAGATGGGTTGATGGCTGCTCAAAACCAGGATTCAATGGAATCCGCGTATTTATGATTCTCCAACTACTGCAAGTATCCGACAGTTTGATAGTCATTCTCTTGTAAGCACAAAATATATGGTGAAAGACAAAAGATAAATCCCTCAAGTTCAGGCTCAAATATTTGATTTTAAGATTCACAAGAAAGGTTGAGAGAGATTCTAGGGCTTTGAGTTTCAACAACCTTTTCATAACAAGTTCCAATGAAAGATTGATCCTCATGTGGTCTTTGAATTATATCTTCCCGGGGTAAATGTTCTGAGATAATGGGGGAAGTTTCCAAATTCATTCCCTTTCCCAATATGGAAGGTGTAACATCTTGTTCAATATGGGAATCATAAAAAAGAATAGAAGGTTCAAACTGTTGTGCAACTTGATGGTTTGGATTAGGGTTTGGATTGGGATTACAGTTACGGTATGGATGGGAGCATGGACTAGGGTTAGGGTATGGATGAGGGTATGGATTAAGGTTAGGATATCGATGAGTGTGTGGACTAGGGTTAAGATAAGGTTGCACATGCAGCTAGGAACATAGAGGAGGATAACATAATGGTGTATTGGAAAGAAATTTTGATTGTTTTTGGTGCTCATATGATTGAATTTGCATGGGATATTTCCCTAGAGAAAAGGATCCAAATGATTCTTGAGGCCATGGAGATATTTGGCTCAAGGATGAGGGCCAAGGAGAGGGCCATTGCGGCCATAAGGTGGGGTATTGAATCAAAGGAGGATTATATGTCTTCCATGGAACTGTGGGGTTGTAGATGTGTTGAGGAACCTGTTGGGGACAATAAATATTACTCCAAGTATTAAATGATGATGATTTTGGAGTTATACCTGACGGTCAATTTATTTCGTTATTTAGTTCCTTAAATACTTGTTGAAAGCCCAGTAGTGATGGAAAATAACTTGTTGAATGGTTCTCCTTCCACTGCTTCCATTCTTCCTGCAAATCATCCAACTGTAAATTTAGAAAAGCTTTTGTAGCTCCTATTTTTGTGGTAGATTCCAAAAATTCAGAAGAAAGTTCTCAAGAATTCTTACCGATCGTCAAGATTCCTCTTGAATAACTAATGAAAAATTTACAAACATCATCATATGGTAAGTGAGAAACATCACCTGCTCCTATAAGATTTAAAGGTTCTAAAAAATCATCTTTCATTCCTTTGAGTAGGAGTGTTTTCAAAGTATCTTTTACCAAATTCTTATGTTTTGATTTCTGTAGGTTGTATCTAAATCACTCCACATATTCCTCCAAGATTTCATTTTCCCCTTGTGTCCAAAAATATCTTCATCGGCCTGGCAATAGTTTTGGTATTTCTCCAAGAATACATTCTTCATGTATTCCCTTGTTTGAATGTAGTTCCCACCAAGGCTCATGAACCATCATAGAGATGCTCCTTTAAGTGTAAGAGGAAACACTTGCAACCTTTGAGAATTAGTACAATAACCATATCCTATACAAAGTACTTCAAACTCAAATAAGAATGTATTTGGGTCTTCATTTTCCAAACCATAAAATTTTGGTGGTGCAGATGGGGAAGTATTATGCATTTCAGCCACTCCTAGATCTTTGATAGGAAATTCAAAATTAAAAATGTTTTCCATTTCTTACCAAAATAAAAGAGGTTCTCCATGTACTACTTCAAGACTCCTTCTTTGAATGTTTCTTTCGACTAATCAGTAAAATAGGTGCACTGAATGATTGATGTTAGTGTTATATACCTAGGGCGATAATATGGGGTACAAAGGGAGGTACCCAAGGGAATAATGTAATAATGGGATGGGTCATAGTAATAAATAAGGTGGTTAACCCGTATCATGTAAGGGACCCACAAGTAGTTAGTAATAATGTAATGGGCCCATGGTATTAGATAGATGGTATTGAGGGAACCATGGTAATGACTCATGGTATTGTATGTATGAGGCCTATATAAAGACTAGAGACTCCAAATTGACGGGTGTCAAGGAATTATTGTATGAACAAGCATATGGCTTGTGGAGTATTCTCCTTCCTTAAGGAGAGAATGTATGGTGTTGCCCTACCTTAAGGGTTTGATATCAATAAAGTAAAGCATTTCTATATTCGGATCTTATTATTTTTGGTGATTATTTGTAGTTATTGGGTATATTGGTATCATTATCTTATATTTTTAGATCAGATCTATAACAAGGGATATCAGAGCACTTTCTTGGGCAAAAGTGGAGAATTTTTTATTTTTGGCACGAACTTTCTGGGGTGGCGAGTTTCCATATCAGATCTGCAGGTTTTGGGGCAAAAAATCTACAAAATATAATTGCAGATCTGGATTCTTTATGAAAAAATACCTAATTTAAAAAAACAAATCGGCCGAATCGGAGTCCAGATGAAGGAGATATCGTTGATCTAAAAATCAGTGGTGTTGCAGACATTTTTTGGGGCAGCATGTTTGTGGTGTAGATCTGTATGTTTTGGGGAAAATTCTAGAAAATCTAACTATAGAGCTGAATTATTTGTGAAAAAATACCCGATTTCAAAAAAAAATCAATCAAACCAGAGTCCGTATGAGAGAGATATCGCTGATTTAAAATCAACTCCTTTTTTCAGAATTTTTGGTGATGGAGGGAGAGCTGCAACGCAGATCTAAAATTTGGGTGCCTGGATCGAGATTTCTATCACACGGGCAGATGCAGAATGGTTGTTCCATTTTCAAAAACATGTCATAATAGGGATTCTGAGCAATATTGACTAAACTGTGACAATTTCAAATTTCCGCCAAGTAAGTGAATTTTCCCAAACCCTCTTCATGGAGACGCTAAATTTTATAGGAAAAGATGATAGCCATACTATTGAAGAATTCATACAGAGATTAAAGTTCAAATATGGGGAATTTTGGAGGTCTATAGTACTGATTAGTTTCAAAGATGAGGCTGCCAAATGGTGGAACTCACTTGGCATCAAACAGTTGTCCAAATTTTCAAATCAAGAATTGGAAAAACTCCTTATGGACAAATCGTCTCGTGCTAGAAAAAATAATGAGACACGTAAGGGGTTATTTTCTATTGGTGTTTATTTATTGCAGGTTCATGGATTGATTTAGAAGGAGAAGATCGTTGTGTCTATAAATCCTAGTTGCAAGCATAATTTTATCAATGTTAATTTGGCAAAAAAATTGCAAGTTCCAATGAAACACATTGAAAACACACATGTGGATGATGAGGATGTTCAAGTGTATAAGGATTTGAAGATTTCTATGGATAAGTATGTGTTGCATGGTGATTTTTATACTTCAGAGATGGATAATATGGATGTTGTTTTGGGATATCCTTGGATGGAATCTGTGGGTGCTATCAATATTAATGTGGTGAAGAAATTCCTGAAGCTCTGGTAAAAAAGAAGAAAATTACGTTACAGGATATTTCCATCAATAAACAGGTAGATTCCACAGAGGTTGAAGCAGAAGATGTTCCAGGGACTAACATATCAGATGATGAGCCATTGATGATCAACAATCAAACAAAACCATAGGCTGAAACAGAAAAAGTTATAGGTGTTGATACATCGGATGAGGGCTCAGTAGTTGAAGTAATATTGGAAGATAAGACACCACAACAGGCACCATAGAAGGGTGAATTAAAGAAAAAGAAACCATGGGTTAAAACTTCAACATATCATCACCCACATCACCCACAAGAAAACAACCAACAAGATGGCAACCAATTAGCCACAAGGATAACAACCCCCGCATGGCAGATAGAGAGGAGCGAAGATCCACCTACTACACATCAACACAGAAGAGCTGCCATGGTCAACTTCCATCTCAAGTGAGAGAGGCACCAGCGAGATCGAGGATTCACCTTTCTCTTGGATGGCTAGATGCACGTGCATGGTACCAGTGGACTACTCTTTTGAGTAGATCTTATTATTTGTGTTCTTCCCATGTTTCAGGGACGAAACATGTTAAGGGGGGTGGAATGTTATATACTTAGGGGGATAATATGGGGTACAAAGGGAGGTACCCAAGGGAATAATGTAATAATGGGACGGGCCATAATAATAAATAAGGTGGTTAACTTGTATCATGTAAGGGACCACAAATAGTTAGTAATAATGTAATGGGCCCATGGTATTAGATAGATGGCATTGAGGGAACCATGGTAATGGCCCATGGTATTGTATGTATGAGGCCTATATGGAGGCTAGAGACTCCACATTGAGAGGTGTCAAGGAATATTGTATGAATAGGCATATGGCTTGTGGAGTGTTCTCCTTCCTTAAGGAGTGAATGTATGGTGTTGCCCTACCTTAACGGTTTGATATTAATAAAGTG
>APFE031513908.1:45113-57726 GCA_000404065.3 Pinus taeda | reverse complement strand
AAGTAGATTGTATTTTTTTGTTAAATGTGGGCTTACCTAATCAAAGTTGTAGTTCCTAGGTAAAGATTGTTAATTTTTCAATGTTATATGTTAACATAATCAATTATAACAATTATTCTTGAATTAGCAATCAATTATCTAATATGATTAGCAACCAATTATCTAGAATAATTACATCAGTTAAAACCTGGCATATTGTCTATAAAATGGTACAATGATTATCTAATGGCAGATAATAAGAAATGGGAAATACAAGAGTGTCGAGCACTGGATGGTGGCAAATACAAATTAGAGTCGAATGTCAATCATCATGTTTTTTATGCCACATTCTGATGTGTTGATTGTTGTCACCAATGAATTGATCCATGAAGCTCATCTTAGATGGTACAAGGCTATTAACGCTAGCGAGTATGTTATTGACTATATGAGCCAAGATTTTCAAGGAACAGGCCCTCTTATGCTCTTCTTATAGATCGTGCAAAGCAACACAATGTTTAGTTCTTCAATTGCATTTCCATAAGATGTGTATACTATGTTGTAAGTTGTGAATGTATACTATGTTGTAAGTTGTGAATGGAAAGTATAATTATATAATAGTTTGGGTTGGCCATTATCATTTTTATGGAAAAAAAAAAAAAACAAAAGAAACTTACTCATATATTCAAGTTTATTTCCATATATATACATTGAAAATTTACATAATAATTTTTATTATGAACAATATATCAATAAAATGTACTATTTTAATGTGTATGGTGAAATAATTTTTTTATGACTAAAATTCAAATATTCTATATATATAATTTAACTTACAGAGAAAATAGTATTTTCATCCAAATCTGGTCATATAATTTCAAGCATACATTTCCAATATTAACTAAAATAATAAGGTTTTATTGAGATTATTTGCGAGTACATGAGGAATATATGACCATGAAAAAAATAACAAATAACATTTAAGCCTAAGAAGGAAATGGGTGGTGAGGGAATTGGACAGAAGTGATGATCTTTTGGACAGTTGGGTTGCTTATCTCTTACATAGTTAATATATTGGTGAACAATATTAGCAAAACTGAGTGCAAAAGTTCTTAGGGAAATGAGAGGATTCAAAAGTGTTCAATATGGTTAAGCATAATAATTCCATGGTGGAAGGCAAGATTACCAATAATGAAAGGAAAACAGGGATAACAAGTTTATATATATATATATGTTTATTAGAATTTAAGAGAAAAAATATTATTTTACTGTTATCCTTATTTTGGATAGAATGTCCTCTCTTGATATCGTATTCTTCAATCCATAAAAGAAGTTGGTTTTTGTTTCAGGTGCCTTAGATTTGGGCTTTTGGAAAACTTTTCATACTTTTCTTTTTTTTTTTTAACTTTTCAATGATTTCCTTGGCTGAAAGAGCTCTAATGAATATCAACAAGTTTATATCGGGTAATTTATAGTGTAAAATAGTAGAACTATTAAGACGGTAGAGGATTATTAATTAAATAAGGACTATGAAGTAGTTAGTTGTGTATTGTCTCACTATTAATTGTTTTTAGAGTTTTTAGTGGTAGAATTTTATTTTATTTTTTGTCAAATCTTCATTTTTCTGTTTAAAGTGAGTTTTTGATTGCATATATGAATTAAGTGTGTTGAGAGGGCACTAGATTTTCAAGAGTTCACAACTCAAACTTTTGAATTGAGCAAGTCACTACTTGATTTTGGGCAATTTTGACCTCAAAATGTGTCAAAAAAACTCTCCAAAAAGTCTAATAGGTAAACTATGGACCAAAGCAACTAACCAATCTACAATTTTTTTTTCAATTTATTCTTAATGTGTTTATGGAAATAATGTTTAAAATGGATGTCTAACTATTCTATGTTATGGAGATTTTGGTTGGAATCCAACAAATGATTTTTGGTTAAATTAGTTATTTTGATATTTAAAATCTATTCTTAAATACTTAAATGGATTTTGTACTTTGAAAAATTGAGATATTGAGATATTTGACCACAAAATATGAAAAGCAAAAGCCTCCAAAACATATAACAATTAAACTATAACATTTAAAATTATATATTTTCTTATTTTTAAATATAAACATATGAATTTAAAAAATAAATTAAATTTACTTACTCTTAAATAACAATTTTTAAATTTTAATCACCAAATTTACTAAATTATAAGAATATTTTATTTTTAATCTAATAATATTAGAAAACAAATTTTAAAAAAAAAAAAAAAAAAACAAAAAAAAAAAAAAAAAAATTATTAGTTCTATTGAACAGTAGACTATCCCAATTCCAGTAAAAAAAAACCACTCTTTGATTTGCAGAAAAAATCTTCCAAAAGTATTACTAAAAAACACTCTTTAATTTGTGGCAAAAATCTTCTAAAGTATTTAATTTAGATTTAGAAAAACAAGTTATGGGTTAGATTTTTTAAGTAAATATTAAAATATTTAATCGTTTTTTTGTTTTTGAGTGGTGTGCTATGTTTCTCCGGTTTACTTTAAAATAATGATGAAAAAATAAAAAATAGGTAAATAATTTCTAAATAATGTCCCTATCAAAAAATATATGTAAATATTAAACTTCAATTGCTATATGTTTTGCCAACAGACTTTTGTAACGTATACGTCCTGTTGCTTCATAAGACGCTATATAATAAACTAACGTTAAAGCATTCACTGAAATCTCTCGATTATTCGAAGAGCATATTTTGCATTACCTAGGTACCAACTCACTAATGGAATCAGCGGCGTTAGATGTGGGAGTCATGTGGTGCGGGTGCAGAGGCATGCGACGATCCAGAACTGCTTATTTGGGTAGTTTGGGAAACGTAGGAATTCACGAAAGCAGGTTTCGTGGGATCAGGTATTAACGTCACAGAATCAGTTGAAAGCATCAAATTTACTGTAGACATCAGTGGCCGAAGATGGGATTCGGGTTGTGTACACAAAAGGCCAACATGAATGCATCTCGAAGCTTGCGTCTCATCGCACGTTTCAATTATGGCTGGATCAATCAGTTGCACAATATTTCCCCCATCGTATGATCTCCATGCCTGCATTAACACAACGGGTTCGTCATTATGATAAGATATATAACTATATATATAAATATACACACACTTCAGACTGTGAAATCCCTAAAGGATTTATAGATGAGCTAAACAACAGTTATGCTGAGTTCGGTATACAGAGGAAACAGTATCTCACCCATCCCAAAAGAATCTGCATTTCAGGTGACAAATTGTAATCGGTGTTCTTTCTTCCTGTGATAACTTCCAGGAAAAGAACGCCAAAGCTATACACGTCAGCTTTCACAGATAATTGTCCCTGCATAGCATACTCTGGTGGCATCTACCCGCTGCATCGCCAATGTACAATGTCAAAGATTACATAAAAAGGAAAAAAAAAACTGGGTAATGATACGTTATTTGCATAGCAAACTGTGGTTGTATATCTTCGAAAGGAAATGCTTAACGGAAAATGTAAGTCTCCAGACACAATACAAAGATGGCATAAACTACAATACTGTCAATCAGGGGAGAGGAAAACATGTGTGTTGACAATGTGTGAGAGCGATGATTATATTGAAATCTTACTAACTTCCAGCAACTCTTGTGTTGACGTGAGTTTCGTCTTCAGAGAAAAGTCTTGCTAAGCCAAAATCTGCTATCTTTGGGTTCAGTTGTTCGTCCAACAATATATTGCTTGCTTTAATGTCCCGATGAATAATTCGCAGCGGAGAATCCTCATGAAGATAGAGAAGTCCACGAGCTACTCCCATTATGATATTGTAACGCTTCCGCCAATCAAGCCTTTTGCGTTTGTTTGGGTCTGTATCCGTTAATGAGGTTTAATTACATGTATTTTTTTGAACATTAGTATTTGGTATCTACATAGATAATAAAATGGAAGTCACTCACCGAATAGGACTTTATCAAGGCTCTTATTGGGTAAGTACTCGTAAACAAGCAACCTTTCTGACTCCTGTGCGCAACAGCCTAGTAGATTCACAAGATTCTTATGTTGAATTTTGGCCACAAGTTTAATTTCATTCAGAAATTCTTTTCTTCCTTGCGTAGATTTTAATGATAGCATTTAATCCGTTTGTAAAGTGTTTAAGCTTAACTTTATTGCATAATATTTGCTATCAAGCTAATAATCTTCATCCAACCCTCATGGGTGCAATTAGAGAACCGAGCATGGTTTCTATAATTTAAGATTGTAAACATGACTGGTGGTAGCTTTCTTACTCCATATAGATTACCTTGTATACAGGGCCAAAGCCTCCCTCTCCAAGCTTGTTATCATCATGAAAGTTTCTCGTAGCAGCTACTAATGTTTCCATTGTAAATACGATTGGTCTATCATTAACCAACAATGTGTTTTCCTCCGGATGATCTGCACAATGAAAAGACACAGTTAAAAGTTATATTATAAACCTAAAAACAAACATTCAAATTTTTGCATTTTAACGTGGAAAGTTATGTTATAAAACACAAAATTAAAAATTCAAATTTATGCATTTTAACCATTGAAGGGGATCTTTAACGTATACCGTGCCATGGGCGTGAATTGAAAACAATCGTAAATTTTAGTGTCGTTAATATACAATATTATAACAAGAAGACCGGTTTTATATTTATGGAATTTGAGAATTATCGCATTTTGACATATTTTTATATTTGTGCTCTATGTAAGATATAATATATATATATATATGAATGGCATGCAGTAGAAATATAAAAATCTTAATTTTAAAAGGAAACTTTTTGACGTGTGCTTGTTTGTGTTTGTTTGTGTTTGCAGGTTATTAAAAAGAAACTCTTTGAAGCTGTTGGAGCATGGCTGCCACAAACTAGTGTTGGATTTAAGTTAGGGTCTGAAACACTTGCATAGCTAATATAATAAATCATGTTCATCATAGTGATCAAGGAGTCTATGAAATAAACCATTAAACACAGCTTATTGAGAAAAATAAACTTGATTGTATTAACTTTGACAAAGAAGAACTTTACAACCTTGGTGCCTTGATGATATACATCATCAAGCTCTTCACAGGGTCCAGGCAGGAATGTCCTCTACTTTAACAAGCCTCACTCTCTTCCAAATGAGATCAAAAGGTATGTGATCTTTCCTCTCAAAAGCTCAATTAGGAAGACTAAGTTTCAACATCATTTACGCTAAAAAATATTCATCTTTCAACCTCCTAAGTAACCAGCCCAAAGCTTCATTTTATAGTGCAAGGGAAGGACGTTACAGGTCCAGCATCGAAGGGATAGAGTCCTCCTTCAAGGGGATAAGCTCCTCACATCAAGGGGTTAGTTGCTTAAGGAAAGGGATGCATGAACCCTCAAGGAGCAAACTTGCCAGTGCAAGATTCCCTCTAGAAGCTTCCAGAATTGACTCAAAGTGAGTTTTTAAAAATAAACTTGCGCCTTTTTAACTTTTACAGGGGTTCGCAACCATCAACATAGATACAGAGTGGTCAGGTGCGCAGGGGACATGACCAATAGGTGCAATACCACAGGTAATGCCAGGAGAAAGTGCGAAACCAGAGTTTTAGAGATTTTTAAGGTCTTTCTCTCATTTTCAAGGCTTGATATGAAGAATTGATGCTTAAGACTTGCAAAGGAGGTAAGTATGAGTGATGATAGACTCACACAGATTACAGAAAGTCATGGTAACAATTTTTTGTGTAACACACACTTCGGCACATATATTTTTTTATCTAGTAGTTCTCACAACTGCATTTATAATTCAATTAACTCTTGGATATTCATGATGTATAGTGCCTTAAATACTAAAGTAGCTCTCGAAATTAATTCAATAGTAAAATATGTATCTCACTTAGGATGAAATCTAGGGATTTCTTCAGGGAAAACATATGTAAGTCTTGCATAATGGGTAAGTTTTCTAATGTCATAATCTTTTCCTTAGAATTAGTGTACCCCAGCTAGAAAACAAATATTTGACACCCATTTCTAAGGAAATTTTCCTATGAGGATATAATGGGATTTAATTTTAAAGGTCTCTTAATTCTCTTAACTTCTTGTCTAACTTCTCCTTTATTAAGGAAACTAATTATTTTATCTCTATAATTTATGAGAGACGGGTGTTTCTCCATCCATTCCATGCCAATTAAAATGTCATATGACCCTAAGGATAACAAATTGAAGTTTCTTGTTATTGGGTGAATTATCAATGCAACATGGTAGTTATCTAGTTTAGTTGTCACCCTCTTATTGACCCTTGTGGCTAACTACACTAGCCATGGGTTTTTGAAATTTGTTGTTGTAAATGAAAATTTTCTATTATTTTAGGACTTCGATAACTTAGACAAGCTTCAGTGTCACTTAGAATACACATGGGTTGGTTAAAGACCTTATCTTCAAACTCCAGTATAGTTGGTTGATATTCTTCCTGATGTTCTTCTAATGTCACATTGATCTTCGACAAACTTCTTTCTACTTCCACCACTGTGGATAATTCTTGAATGTGCGCTACCTGATATGTTCCGTTCTGATAAGGAATTTTTTTGACATAATGAGGTCCTCCACATCCTCAACACTATAGTGGGGGGTTTTTTGATGCTTGGTCGAATTCAAGTTTATTGAGCTATTCTATAGGATTTGATTCATTTTGCAACTTAGTTTTTTGTTGCAATCTTTTTGAACTTTTATTCTATTGGTTTTTGTGTGGACCCTTGAAATTTGTGGAATTTGTACCCTTAGCAGTCTGCGAATGTTTCTACCCTTTCTTATTTGTCCACCTTATTTTATTACCCAACTTATGCTTCATCTGTTGGTAGCATAATGAGGCCTTTCGAGTAACTTCATCCATAGTTTTGGGGTTGTTAAATTCAAACCGTTCCTTCATGAGTGTAGGTAGACTACTGATAAGTCATTGTACTTTTTCTTTTTCCTCTTGTGTATAGGGAATGTATCTTAGTAAGGATGTAAACTTTGTTATAAACTCATCCATTCAAAGCTTTCCAAGTTTAAGATCACAAAATTCCTTTGTTTTTCCATCATAAAATCGTTATGTCAAGTATTTTTCCTTGAAATGCCCCTGGAATTTTTCCTATGTTACCGCACATTCATTAATAACTCATAATATTTTAACATCTTCCCACCACAAGGTGGCTTTTCCTTGTAACTAATAAATCACCAACCAAGCTTTCAAAGTGTTGTCAGAATTGTAAATCTAAAAATATTTGTTCATATTAATCAACCAGGCTTCAACGACTTCTTCTACCTCACCATCAAATGTAGGGGATTTAATTTTCTTAAATTCTCCCTGTCATTCAATTTTTTGTCTCATAATACCTTTGTGACTAGACACATTTCCATATTCCACCTCACTATCTTCTTGGTCACCTTCAGATTTTGTATTGTCATCTCTTGGCCTGTGTGCTCCAACCCCATTTCCATGGTTAGGGATTAGGATGGGATGTCTATGGTTTTGTTGGTCTGAAAGACTTTCATAAACCTTTATTTTTCTCGCATCAACCTTTCATTATCAACCCTCAATCTTGCAATTTCATTTTTTAATTGATGAATTGTTTCGAATAATGAAACTTGTATTTTGAGATTCCTCTCCTAGTTGAACCCACATCTCTAGGTTACCTTCTGCAAATGGCAAGGCCTTGCTCCTATTGATGTTATGATAGTTGGTGTATTTTCAACTCCTCTCCTCATCATGCTTCCTCTCTGTAAACATGAACAAATTTCCCTACTCTTCTATTACCCCAAGCATACCACAATGTTGGAACTGTGGCTCTAATACCGTGTGAAACATCCCCATTGTAAAACACAACTTTTCTATTTATTTATACATATTTATTGCTACAAGCATCACATAGTATAGAATTAAATTCTAGCATGCAAGAATTAATTCATTCTCTATGATGATGGATTCCCAATGACGTGTTGAGGGGTTTCTTTGAAAATTCACTTATTAATATTAATAATCTTATTCAATACAATTCAAGTTTAGATATGTCATTCTTTTGAGTGACACATTATCAATTCTTACCTATTATAATGGTCATTCATTATAATGGTTGTACTTAAAGTCATATTATTGGGTTGGGTGCTAAGGGCTAATCCCCTAGCTCTAGAAGTCTCTTGACAATTCTTGCTTGTCTATCGAGTTAGGCCAACGTGAAACACTTGTACACAAGCTTAGCCTTTGATATGACTTGGGTCAATTAGATAGCGGTAAATATTTAGGGTTAGTTATGGGGTAGCTACCAACCCCCTTCCGGAGCGTTACTATTACTCATTTGCTTCTTGCAGTTCGCTGTGAGTTTTCTGCAATCAACCCTAGATGTCCATGTTTCTTTATCGTTACGGGTAATTTTTTCTGTGCTTCAGTTAGATTCTTCTTCTAATATGGTTTACATTATTTTCTTCTTTTTTCGCAAAGGTAATTTACTAGGTTGTCCTTACTGCAGGTTGCTCTCTTTTTGTTGTCGTTGGTGATTTGCTTTGATTTCTTATAACTGGTTTACAGGGGTTCGCTCACAACTAATACCTACATGGATTTTTCTCTTCTCTTATACCTAAGTTTCCCTCCAAATTGGGCATGAATAACCCTTGCTCTAATGACATAATGGTCACTATGTGCTCGGTAAGGAGCCATTCCAATCTAACAATGATCTTGCTGACCTTTCTATTGTCATTTTTTGTTTTTGTTTTTCTTACTTATCTACCTACAATACTAATCTCAAATAATTTTTTACTAGCACATGTTAGTATTTTCTTGTTCTTACCAATTTGTTAACCAAATATTTGTTCTTTTCTAGGAGCTCTCATGCATGGCCATTCAACGTTATTCTTACTTCGAATTTCTTATGTTTACTAGCTTCTTATGACTACTTCACACCACCTTGGAAACCTTGTGAACGTTAATTTAGGTGGGTAGAAAAGTCATGATTTTCTTTGGGTTTTATTGTCTTTTGTCTACGACTGAAGCCATAACTGGCTTGTTGGGTAGTTGAAACTAGGATTATATATGTCCCTATGGCATAATTTAGTTACTAACAGACATCTAGTTTTTTGTAAGAGAATTACCCTAAGGTTTGGTTGACAACATTTCTAACTTTGACGTTGTTCTACTCATATTGGTGTCATGCATCTTCAAGTGTATGATGCATAAGATTGTTGGATAGATTTGTATGCACATACAATTGTTATTGTTTTTATTATCTCTAAATTGGAAAGTTCTGGAAGCCAACCTTGTCTTTTGTAACAATCAAATTTACTGTTGTTTTTTTAGGGAACTGATAACATTTCATTATAATGACTCTTACAAAATTTAAACTTGTTCTACCTACATCTTCCCTTTCCTTACATTTAGTATGGATCTTCTTGCAACCCCTACTATTTACATATATTCTATTGGGAAAACTATAGCTATATATTCTCCAAAAAAGTCCTGCATGTTCTATACAACAATATTGCATAAGTGGATATTAAAACAAACACAATCATCTACTAGCAGTCTTGACATCATCACCCATAGGCTCACCCACATGTTTAGTTCCTCCATTTCAATCTCTTCTTCCTGAACCTTCGCAGCAACAACAAGAATGTCCTAGTCTTCTTTGAGTGCCCTCGCAGTAGCCTCCTCGACATTATCAGCATTATGGCCGATGAATTTCCAACCCCGGACACTTCCTTTAAAGCTTCAACTGTGGTTGTCTCCACCTTGATTTCAATATTATCAACCTTCTACTGGACTCTCAAAACATCCATGCACAAGACTTCCACGGTTTTCTGCATTAGTTCCTAGTGTTTACCCAACCCAAATAATTGGGTATAAATGACTGCCATGTTTTCGTTCAATTCTTTGACAATTTCCTTAACCACTTGCTTGTAATAGCCCTCCACCAAGCTCTCAACCCTTACATGCCACACGTCATGACGATATCCTGAGCTTCCAAGACTAGATCCTCCCCCATTGCCATTTCTCATAGATGACATTTTTGTAGCAAGACACTTCTGCACAATGAAGATCCTGTGGTTAATTGATTGGAGCCAACTGAGGTATATAATGACTTGATCCATCGCGACATTCCTCGTGATTCTGTCTTTCATAAATTTGGAATAGTGCAGAGTCTTGTCAATTCCTATTCCTTCCATGTTTTCCATCGTCCAAAACCAGAATCAAGTAGCGATTGTTCCTTCATCCCCAAGGGAATCAATTATACTGCAAATTTTGGGGAGAAAATGATGCCTCATCACCCATCTGTCCACATACATGAATTGTCGCCCGGTGACACCAAAAATATTAATTAACTCACCACCTAATAACCCTGTATCCAAGATACATCGAAAGTACCTTGGGGGACTATCCTTCTTAACTACCATCGCACTAAGATGCCTTCTAGAGCTAGCCTCCTTAACTGCTTCCTTAATGCTCTGATGACCCGTACCCTAAGTATATAGCATCGTCCAAAAGCCTTCAATCAAGGGATGGGACATGATGTAATATGATGGTTAATGTAATTCGATCGATTCCTAAAATAACTCCCACATTAGCCTAATTGTCTGCTAGGTGGTTGTTGGCATGCAGCACGTGGAACAAGTGCACTTTCTCAATTTCTTTTAACATGTATGTGATCCTTACCATACATTTTTGGATGATTAGTTTGGAATCACCCACTATATTCAAATTTTGAAACCTTTATCCAAACATATTTTTACTCATTTCCAAAGTGCAAGAGCCTCTGCTTGATTATTGGTTGTAACACCTAGTCCCATCCATATTTTACTTTTATTTTCTTAAAAATTGATTATTAGCCCACCTACCCGACAAATTTACTGTCATTGCTAACTAATATATATATAGATCCTCTTGACTTTTTCCAGTATGGTTATTCTTTGAAAAGCTTTGTGGAAAACTTCTGGTTTTCTCGACCCCTTCTATAACTTGTATTAAACCTTGCTTGTATGCGATTACATGTAAAATTATAATTTTCTACTTGTCCGAAATAATCTAGTTTGCTTGGAGTCCGTATTCTACATCCTCATGTTCACCTATTTGCAAACACACTACGTTATTTTTTTTTGGCAGGAATGGATGGCTCGGAAATGGTTCATAAGAATTCTAGGCTTTATTTCATGGTTAATTTAATGCTCCTTATGGTTACATGAAATTTTCATGGTTAATTTCTATTTAATGTTGCTTATGGTTACATGAAAGTTTCGTGACTTTTGCAATCATATTATCTTTCATGAATAAGGTTAACATTTTGTAGGGTTGAAAAACTGCTCCAAGGATGCTGGTGGCTTGCTTGGCGCGGGAGCCAATCTTCTACGGGAAATAGAAAAAAAAAATATTTTTTTCTTTCTCCTAATCCCAGATTTAACTGTCACTGCAATTCACGGCTATTTTTAATTAATTTTGGGCGCACCATAATTATTCTTATTTCCATTTGAGACAACAAGGATTGTTCCTAGGTTGTTGACATAGGAACTAACCTTGGTTTCTTATGGGAAGGTGTTTTTTTAAACAAGTATTGTTCCTAGGTTGTTGACTTAGAGTAATCATATATGTTTAGTAAATAAGTAACCAAAAGTGAAATCAGACTGTACTTTTTTATGTTTTATTTTTTTCTTTTATGAATATTTAATGAATCAGAAAATCACTAAGAAAACAATGTCTCTCAACCAATGAGACCAATGTTTCTCTTAATCAACAAGACCGGACACTGTGTCTTCGCTTAGCTTGCTTCACACACATAATAGTTTCAAAATAGTGATTAGTACAAGTTAGATCTCGCATAAGTTGATCTGTCAATGCCCATAGAATCCCAACCAAACTTGGTGAAGGGTTTAGAAGGTTTACGCTCTGAGCATTCAAGTTTCAGACGGGCTCCACTGTTGTGCTCCCTGTTAATGGCGGTGTAGAAGGATAATTCAACGCTCCCTGTGTGTTTCGTGGCATGTGCTTAAATCTACCCATGTGTCCGTTTACTAACACCTGTTAATGGCGGTATAGAAGGATAATTCAATGCTCCCTGTGTGTTTTGTGGCATGTCCAAAGCTCCTGTGTGTTTCGTGGCATGTGCTTAAATCTAACGATGTGTCCGTTTACTAACACCTGTGGGTTTTGGTGTAACCGCAATCGTGTCTCCAACAAGTGGTATCAGAGCCAAAGGTCTCGAGTTCGAAACACACCTGGCTTGCGTTGGGGGAGGTGATTGTTGTGCTCCCATTAATGGCGATATAGAAAGAAAATCTAACGTTCCCCATGTGCTTCGCGGAATGTGCTTAAATCTAACGATGTGTCTGTGTACTAACACCTGCGGGTTTTGGTGTAATGGCAATCATGTCTACAACATCCACTTACCATCCAACTCTGCAATCTTTTGTGATAATAATTTTCTAAACTTTCATAGTCTTTTGGCCAATCAACTTTAGAATATTTTAATGATAATAATTTTCTAAACTTTCATGCTCTTCTTTCCTCCGGTTCAGCGTCAAGGTTCATGATTACCTTATTAAAGTTTTTCTCAAAATTTTATTTCCAAAAAAATATAGACAAGTAACGCCCTAGCCCCTAATTGTCCAACTATCTAAGATGTAAAATTTTTTAAAATT
>APFE031513908.1:0-37403 GCA_000404065.3 Pinus taeda | reverse complement strand
TCTTTATGGGCTGAAGCAAGCGCCAAGAGCATGATACAGTAGGATAGATTCCTATCTACTGGAAAATGGATTTGACAAATGTGAGGGAGAACCCACCGTCTACATCAAAGAAAAGGATGGTAAAATTTTAATTGTTGTGTTATATGTTGATGATGTTATTTTCACAGGCAATGATGTTTGTCTTATTGAAAATTTCAAAGCAGTCATGAAAGAAGAATTTGAAATGACTGACATGGGTTTGCTGAGATACTTCTTAGGAATAGAAGTAGATCAAAATGAAAATGGAACTTTTATCTCACAGGCAAAATATGTAAATGAAGTGTTGGGCAGATTTAATATGCAAGAGTGCAAGGCAGCAATCACTCCCACAGTAATGGGATTAAAACTCAGCAAAGAGGACAACAGCAAGAATTTTGATCCTAGTTTGTACAAGAGCATAGTTGGCAGCCTTATGTATTTAACTGCAACTAGACTTGACATAATGTTTGCTGTTAGTTTGATTTCCAGATTCATGGAGAGGCCAAAGGAAGCACAATGGCAGGCAACAAAAAGAATTTTGAGGTATGTCAAAGGTACTAAAAGGTTTGGCATCTTATATACTGTCTCAGAATGTTCAAATTTAGTTGGATACACTGATAATGATTGGGCTGGAAGTGTAGATGATCGGAAAAGAACTTCCGGTTATGTTTTTCACATGGGTTCAGGAGCCATCTCATGGGATTCTAAGAAGCAGTCCATTGTAGCATTGTCTACAACAGAGATAGAATATGTGGCAGCTACAGCAATAGCATGTCAAGCAGTTTGGATGAGAAGGATGTTGAGGAGCTTAGGCCAAGAGCAGGCAAAAACAACAGTGATTTTTTGTGACAATAGCTCAACTATTGCATTATCAAAGAATTCAGTGTTTCATAAGAGAACGAAACACATTGACACAAGATTTCATTACATCAGGGAATCGGTGAGGAATGGAGAAATTGTCTTAGAACATTGCAGGACTCAGGAACAGGTAGCAGACATTCTGACAAAGCCATTGGACCAGAAAAGCTTCGAGTTTTTGAGAAAATGTTTGGGTATGACTAATAACCCAGCAGTTGAAATTAAAGGGGAGTGTTGAAATCGTAATTTCAACTTCCGTAACAGCTGAACAGCCCCGCGGCATTTAATCCGCAAAACCATTTTCGAAAACAAGTTTTGTTCGCACTACTTTTTGCACAAAGCAGTATTTTTCAGAGGGCCTCCGAACACGCCGACTAAATGACACACGTCCTGTATACGAACCAAATACTGCCCATTCCTCGGACATTAAACATCGTTTGGGTTGTGTGGCTGTAGGACCCGAATTGCGTCCGATCAAGTCAACGGACCAAGATCATTTTCAGCCTACCAGAACATTAGTTTTGTTTTTGCCCCACATTTCATTTAATGCATTTAATACTTTGTCATAGTCTTAGGTAAAATTTTTAAAGTTTTCATACGGCATGTATTTTTTGTTAACCCATATATAATGTGGTAGCGTTGACCTGTTGTTTTAGTTTTTTGCACACGGGATGAGAAGTAGAGGGTTCGCAACAGCGAATAAAGAACATGGGAAACACAGCAGTGTAAAAAAAAAAAAAGACTCCCGACATTGAATGAAATTTGGATTCCTTCTTACAAGTGCTTGTAGTTGTTTGTTGAAACGAATGGGAAGGGAATGTAATTTTTTTTTATTTGAATATGAAATGTGAAATCCCCAGCGTTTCGAATGTAATGAAAAATTTCACATAGGAGTGAATGTGAAAAATTTTCTTTAGTAGTAAATCCATGTAAGAATTTTTATTCTACAGCAGTAAAAGTAAAAACTTTTCACATAGTAGTGAATGAAGATTTCACACATCAGTGTAAAAATCATTTGTAACAGAGGCAGAGTAATTTTGTTTTTGGTGAAAAGTTATTGGTGAATCCCTCTGAGAGAGGAAGAAAATTGTATCAGGCTTTTTATTAATGAATATAAAGGTTTTATTGATGTGAAAAATCTCTGTTCTCAGAAATTTTATTTGCTTCCCTTTGCAAAAGATCCTGAAGAGAAAAACAAAACATTGCTCTGTGTGTTCAATGAATTGTTTATTTTTGAGATTTTACCTGAAAAATCCCCAACAACTTTGCCATTTTTGAACATTAAAGGTTCGAAATTTCGAATGTTATTATTCACTGCCTGATTGAACGGCAGCTTCACTTTAATATAATCTCTACTCGTTTTGGTTAAAAAATATATATTCAATACCTACGAACACATAATATGTGGCAGACATACCTTTCTGCTCTTTCATAATCAGCGGATTGATTAAAGTTTCAAGGGATAATCATTCTTCGATCCGATTGTGAGAGCTTTGAATCTAACTTATAATTATGGATTTGTGAAAAACCTATAAACTTCAATAAACTTAAACTTTTTGACCTTTTGATCTTTTGTCTCTTTAAAGCCAAGTAAAAGTGAAAATTTTAAAAATCATTTGCAATAATCCTGATTCTATATTATTTAGGAAAACATCTTTATACAAAACCATCCACACCTGTGTATCTAAAGGTTTGATAAATCTAAAAATGCATTGAACATTCAATCAAACCGCGGGTTTAGTAGTATTTGCTAGATAACATGCAATACCTAACGAGTTTATAGAATGAATGATGTGTCAGTAATACCTTGGTATCCCCTTGGAGCTATGGCAGACTTTAGTCTTCTCGCCGTTGCGAACACGCCTATGATTATCCCGAGAACCAAGGCATCCACAACACCTAAAATTATGTATGTTCTTTTGTTCGAAGACTTGTTCTGCGGACTATAATTAGCTACTCCTCCTGGAGGGACTGGTGGAAGCTGCAGACTCGAATTATAGAAGGGATATATTTGATAGCGAAATATGCAGGTTCGGCTCCAATACTTATCTCCTGCAGTGAGTCTAGATGTGAATATGCTATTGATTGAGTAGGACAGACATGCGTTGCAGTCGTCTGTGGTTAGGTCTCTGGTGCACAGGACCAGACCGTAAATCGTTTGAGACAAGGAGTCCAGAGATGTACCGTAAGCAGATCGTTTCGTTTCAGTTGCTGCTTTACCTGACAAGTTATTTAAGAGATTCTTGGCAGACTCTTGAAAGTCACCATGGATGAAGACCTCCCCGCCATCATGTCCAAAGTTGCTGCTTTACCTGACAAGTTATTTAAGAGATTCTTGGCAGACTCTTGAAAGTCACCAGGGATGAAGACCTCCCCGCCATCATGTCCAAAGTCGTCCTGATTATTAGACCCAAAACCTGTGTTTGCTGGGTATTTTTGTTTGCAATGGGAAAATACCAAAACCAGAAAAATAAAAACACAGAGGCAATGCTCTGTTTTTTTTACGCCAGGATTTTTTTGCACAGAGAAGTCTTTTTTATTACACAGAACAGAGTATTTCACCACCATAAAGATTTCCATTCATTAAATAAAAACACTTACATATTCATCCTCTTTTACTTAGAGGGATTCACCAAAACATTTTCACAAAAATTACTCTGCCTCCTATGAAATTTTACACCTCTGTGTGTAAATATTTCATTTACATTCACTGCTGTGTGAAAACAAAATTACAGAGTTTTACACATTTACCTTTTCTTTCACCTGTGTGAAACAATTCATGGATTTGAAATAAGCTACCCTTGGTTTTCTTCATTTACTTTTCCTCCTTCTCCTGCACTGCTGTGCAATTTTTACTTCTTACATTACAAAAAAAATTTACTTTGCTGCTGCTTTTACCATTTCTTCATTAAACATTTCAAACCCAAGAAAAATTATTGGCGTTCCTTCTGGTTTCCATTCGCTGCTGCGAATCACCTGCAATACAATATTTTCTCTGTATTTTTCATTCGTTGCTGTGAATTGGTCTTCACGTTCACCCTGTGTGCAAAATCTCTATTACATAGAGTCAACGCTCCTATTAAAACATATAAAAAAATAAATAAAAAACTTACAATACGTTTTCGCCCATACTTCGTATTAACCCGCCGTAAGGAAAAACATCAAGACTTCACCAAAAAAATGTCATTGTATTAACTTAAGGTATGGGCCATAAGGTATGGTCCACGCTGCATTAATTTTAATCAGACCCCGTATGTACTTTGGAGAACTTAACCCCGGAGAACCTTTCCTTCAATCGGACGGCGGAGAGCAAGTAGTTTAATCGAACGGCGGAGGATGCATATCGGAACACCTTTCTCACAGTACTTTACACCAAAGTTGCACTGTGGTAAATCAACGGACGTAAATGCTAGAGGTCATCGGACGAGTGAAATCAATATCGGAAGGGGTGAGTTGACTAAGCGTTACCTTCCGAAAAGTGTCAGGTGATGATGTCACGGTAGTCCACATGTCTGCGTCGGAGCACCTTCGTACAGAAACCACTTTTGCCAAAGAGCGGTGCGATGGCTTCCTGGCGGTTTAGGTTTGCTGCTGGGTGGTTTCGGGGGTTGAACGGTCAGCGTTGAATGCTGGCCCGCGCGCAGTAGTGGAATTACAATTTTAACACTCCCCTTTAATTTCACCTGCTGGGCATTCGGTCATACCCAGACACTTCCTCAAAAATTCAAAGATTTTTTGATCCAGTGGCTTTGTCAAGATGTCTGCAACCTGTTCTTGAGTCCTGCAATCTTCTAGGATGATTTCTCCATTGTTCACCAATTCTCTGATGTAGTGAAACCTTGTATCAATGTGTTTCGTTCTCTTATGAAACACTGAATTATTTGACAATGCAATAGCTGAGCTATTGTCGCAAAAGATCACTGTCGCTTTTGCTTGCTCTTGGCCTAAGATCCTCAACATCCTTTTCATCCAAACTGCTTGACATGCTGCTGCTGTAGCTGCCACATATTCAACCTCTGTTGTAGACAATGCTACAATGGACTGCTTCTTAGAAGCCCATGAAATGGCTCCTGAACCCATATGAAAAACATAACCGGAAGTGCTTTTCCGATCATCAACACTTCCAGCCCAATCACTATCTGTGTATCCAACCAAATCTGAATGTTCTGAGACATTGTATAAAATTCCAAACATTTTGGTACCTTTGACATACCTCAAAATTCTTTTTGCTTCCTGCCAATGTGCCTCCTTTGGCCTCTCCATGAATCTGGAAATTAAACTAACAGCATACATAATGTCAGGCCTAGTTGCTGTCAAATACATAAGGCTGCCTACAATACTCTTGTTAGGATCAAAATCCTTGCTGCTGTCCTCTCTGCTGAGTTTTAATTCCATTACTGTGGGAGTGATCGCTGCCTTGCATTCTTGCATGTTAAATCTGCTCAATACTTGATTTACATATCTTGCCTGTGAGATAAAAATTCCTTTTTCATTTTGATCTACTTCTATGCCTAAGAAGTATCTCAAGAAACCCATCTCAGTCATTTAAGATTCCTCTTTCATGACTGATTTAAAATTCTTAATGAGTTGATCATCATTACTTGTGAAAATAACATCATCAACATATAAGACAACAATTAAAATTTTACCATTTTTTCTTTGATGTAGACGGTGGGTTCTCCTTCACACTTGTCGAATTCATTATCCAATAGATATGAATCTATTCTGTTGTACCATGCTCTTGGCGCTTGCTTCAGCCCATAAAGAGCTTTCTTCAGTTTGCACACTTTGTGCTCTTCACCTTTCTTCTCATAGCCTAGAGGTTGTTCAACATAAACCTCTTCCTTTAACACTCCATTTAGGAATACTAACTTCACTTCCATTTGGTAGACTTTCCATTTGTTTTGTGTTGCTATGGACAGCACTGCTCTCACGGTTTCTATTCTTGCAACCGGTGCAAAAGTCTCCTCATAATCTCTCCCATACTGCTGCTTGTACCCTTTGACAACCAGCCTTGCCTTGTGCCTTTCTATCTTGCCTTTAGCATTGCTCTTGGTATTGTAAACCCATTTCACTCCAATGACTTCTTTACCTTTTGGTAGCTCAACCAAATCCCATGTTTTGTTTCTTTTTATGGCATTCATCTCCTCATCCATAGCTTCTATCCATTTCTTATCTTTAATTGCATCCTCGAAATGAATAGGATCATCAACATGACAAAACAAGGCAAATGAGGAATTCATTCCTTCATCATAAATATCACTTCGATTTCTAAACTTCTTACCTCTTTCATTTGGTGTGCAAGTGCTTGAAGACGCACTTGAATTTCCTCCTTGTGGTGTGCTTGGAGAAACACTCTCATTTATCCTCAATGGTGTCCCTTGCCATCCTTGTGTTGGCGCTGCTGTTTGGGGATGCATTTCAGCCATCTCATCATCATCTTCATCATGAGACAAACAGTTTTTAACACTCACTGTTTTCTCTATGCTTCCATCCCAAGCTTCCTCTTCAATGAATTGAACATCTTTGCTAACAAAACACTTCTTGGTGGATGGGATATACAACCTGTAGGCCTTGGATTCTTCACTGTATCCAATGAAAAGACATTTCTCCCATTTGCTGTCCAACTTCCTCCTTAGCTGATCTGGAATGTGTGTATAGGCCACACATCCAAAAACTCTCATGTGGGTGACTCCTTGCTTTCTCCCACTCCATGCTTCTTCTGGCACTCTATTCAGCACTGTTTTTGTAGGACACCTGTTCAAAATATACACTGCACAATTTACAGCTTCAGCCCAATATTCATTTAGCAAATGATTTTCCTTCAACATGCTCCTCGCCATATCCATGATTGTCCTATTTTTCCTTTCAGCAACTCCATTTTGTTGTGGTGTGTACCTTGCTGTAAATTGCTTGTGAATTCCATTTTCTCTACAAAATCGTAGAAACTCCTTGGAGATATACTCACCTCCTCTATTAGTTCTTAAAACTTTAATGTGCAGCCCGCTTTGGTTTTCCACAAGTGCCTTGAAATTTCGGAATTTCTCAAACACTTCACTTTTGTTTTTAAGGAAATAGACCCAAGTTTTTCTTGTAAAGTCATCAATAAATGTTAGGAAATATTGGCTGCCTGCTAATGATGGAGCTTGCATCGGTCCACATAAATCTGAGTGGATGATCTCTAAGGGTGCCTTTGCCCTTATGCTTTTACCTGATGGAAAACTTTCTCTATGTTGTTTCCCCAAAAATGCAACCTTCACATAGGCTGTCCGGTTTCTCTATCAATGGTAATCCTTTCACCATTCCTTTTCTACTTAACAAGTTTAGACCTCCAAAATTTAGATGTCCAAATCTCAAGTGCCACAACCAATTTTCATCCTTTGGCACGCTTTGGAAGGCCTCTTGGGTAACTGCTGCAATTTCAATTTTGCTTTTCAAACCTGCCCTGATCCTGAGAGGGAACATCCTGTTCCTTGTCATCTTCACTTCAGTAATGCATCGTTTGCTGGGTGCTATATCCATGATGGTACACACATCATTCACAAAGAAAACATTGTAACCCTTTTGAACAAGTTGTTCAATACTCAAGAGGTTACATCTCATTCCGAGGACATAATAGACATCTGCTATGGTTTTCCTTTCTCCTTGCTTTGTAAATATTTTTACCTCCCCTTTTCCCATAACAGAAACTTTGCTATCAGTTCTTAGTGTGACCTCTGATTTCATATTTTTATCTAAAGCAGAAAAGAGAGTTATATTTCCTGTTATATGGTTGCTGCAACCTGAGTCTAAAAACCATATGTCTTCACTGTTTGTTTCAGCCATGTTACAAGCTAACAACACATTATTTTGGCTGATGTTTTCTCTAGTAACATTTGCATTTTGTCTATTACTCATATCATGCTGCTTCTTCCTACATTCACTGGCATAATGCCCATATTTTTTTACAATAATAGCATTGGACATTGGATTTTTCATACCTTTGTCCTTGAGCATGATGTTGTTCTCTTTGTTGGCTGCTGCCTTGGCCTTGGTTCTGATTTGGATTGCTGCCTCTTCCTTGAGCATTTGCTGGACTGTTCCTTCCACCTCTGTTCTGGCTTCTGCCTCTTCTTCTCTTGTTTCCTTTGCCTTGACCTCTTCCTCTTCCAAAGGACATCTGGGTCTTGAAGGCTTGCTCTAGAGATGAGTTCTGATTCCTACTCAATCTCTGCTCATGTGTTATCAGTGATGCATGTAGCTCATCAACTAAAAAGTTTGAGAGATCCTTTGTCTCTTCAATGATGGTGACAATAGCATCAAACTTTGAGGGTAAGACCCTCAATATTTTCTCCACAATCCTCCTTTCTTAAATGGTTTCTCCATGAGTCCTCATCTGTGTGATCAGACCAATTACATGTGTGAAGAATGAGTCAATGTTGTCTGACTCCTTCATATTCAGATTCTCAAAATCTCTCCTCAACAACTGTAGTTTTTTTGTCTTCACTTTCTCCATGCCTTGATAGGCTGTCTTGAGAGTTTGCCATGCTTCTTTGGATGTCTTAGCTGCTGTTATCCTTGGAAACACACTCTGGTCCACTTCTTGATACAAAAATACAAGGGCTTTTGAGTCCTTCTTCCTATTGCTTTTCAGCAGATCCTTCTTTGCTGGAGTTAATCTATTAAACTCATTTTCATCTGCTGGTTCTTCAAAACCATCTTGAACTAATTCCCATAAATCTTGACATGCAAACAGGGCTCTCATGGTTATTGCCCAATAGTCATAGTTTTTCCCATTAAACTGTGGGAGCTGGGTGTTAAACATACCCATACCAGTGCTTGTGCTGGCCATTCTTTGCATCTTTAGTTATGCTTCAAAGAGCCTAAGCCTGCTCTGATACCACTGTTGGGGATTTTACCGGTAAAATCCCAAAAACAAACAATTCAAGCACACAGAGGCAATGCTCTGTTTCCTTTACTCCAGGATCTTTTTGCACAGCGAAGCTTTAAAAAAAAATTTACTCAGAACAGAGTATTGCACCACCATAAAAGATTTTCTATTCATTAAAATAAAAAATCACAGATACATATTCATCCTCTTTCACTCAGAGGGATTCACCAAAACATTTCAACAAAATTACTGTCTCCTTTAAAATTTTACACCACTGTGTGTAAAAATTTCATTTACATTCACTGCTGTGTGAAAACAAAGATTACAAGGATTTACTGTTGTAAAAGAAATAAAAGGATCAACACACTGCTGTGTGAAAAACTACGTATTCACCAAAACTTACTGTTCCCTTTACATTGCGTATATGACCATATTCCCGTAAAAAAAAATATTAAAATTTAAGACAATTACCTATGCCCATGCCTATTTTAAATTACCCATACTTCCGTAACTATGGAAAAATTAAAACTCCTACCAACATTCTACGAACTACATTAAATCACATTAATCTCTTTAAGTGGGAGGTCAACCAAAAATTTTGTTTTACTCCACGCTATATTTATTTGATGCAGGCCGTATGCATGTTGGAGCAATCGACAGTGGAGAGCCATGGAGATTGATGGAGCAAATCGGACCAAGAAGGAGATCGGATGAGCACTTTTAACCGACATTTACCTTCTGAGAAGTTGTCAGAGGGTGATGTCACGCCTCATCCACGCGTCTGCCTCATCCACGCGTCAACCCTTGAACTTTCTGGGAGCGCCTATGTACGGAAACCACTTCACGCAAAAGCGGTCCCGAGAAATTCACCGGCGGTTTTATGGTTTTGGTGCTGTGGTTTCGAGGTTTGGTACTGCTGCGTTGAAATTACATTTTCAAGACAATTGAAAGCATCTATATAATAGATTCCATTTGCCTAATGAGAAGCCGCTGGTTTGCTGTTCTCAGTGTTTTGCAAGAAAAACATTGTCCTCAGATGGAGCTAAATGTTGTAGCTCATTTTGGCACAGGATCAAAATTGCAAATATAATGACACTTGATAACATTTGTTGACAGCTCTTTTCTCACCTTGCAAAAGCATTGCGAAAACACTATGTTAGTGGACAACAAAATAGTTTTGGAAGAAACCTATTAGAGTGATGTCATAATGCTCACTATTAATGCAACAGTTGTCAAAATTATGAAAGGAGTCACTAAACGCAACAGTACTTGATGAGTCAAATTTGGAGTCTTTAATTTCTATTTGCATCGCCAAATTTGGTGACTATCAATGCAACAATGCAATGCGTATATGGTCAAGGATCAAGGCAGATCAACTGGAATTCAAACTCTGTTGGGCAGGAAATAATGAGAATCTTACCTCAATCTGACATGATAGAAAGGAGCTCTGTTGTAGGTCCTGGAGTTGTTAATCTCATTTTATCAAACTTGTGGATCATAAAGAGAATTCGGTATATATGTTAACGGATGGCATTGGTACTTAGGATCCTGTCCTGCCTATAGAAAGATCAATCGTGGATTTCTCCGTCTCCTAATATTGCTAAAGAAATGCATGTTGGCCATCTGAGGTCAGCAATCATCGGAGATTGTGTTTCTCGGATCTTAGAGCTTTCTAAGGTTCGTGTTATTCACGGAAATCATGCTGGGGATTGGGGCACTCAGTTTGGGATGTTGATCCAGTATCTTTTTGAAGATGCATGTTGGCCATCTGAGGTATTGTGCTTCTCGAATCTTAGAGCTTTCTAAGGTTCGTGTTATTCACGGAAATCATGCTGGGATTGGGGCACTCAGTTTGGGATGTTGATCCAGTATCTTTTTGAGGAGTTCCTAAATTGGGAGGAAGTTGGTGAACAAGAAATTGGAGATTTACAGGCATTTCTACATGGCCTGACAACAAATTTGTGATAATAGTCGCAAAGAATTTGATCAAGTTTACACACGAATCAAAGTTCAGTTAGAGAAAAAGGGGAAAATATTTTACAATCCGTATATCCCAAGTGTGTTCCAAAATCACTTGCTGCTAAAAAGACAACAAATTAAAACCGTCACTGTGCAAACTAATGTTCGCATTAGGCCACATGAGGTGAATTCCTATTTCTTATTGCGGACAAATAGAGAAAATTTTTAAAATTCGGCGATATGGGTTTTGTGCAGAATATCGCAAATCGACTTCCATGCGGACTTTTTCTACAAATTTAAAGTGGTTTAAGAGATTTCACCAATTCTTTAAAGGCCATTTTTTCTAGAAACGTCCTGCAAAACTGGGGTTGGCTCATTTTATTGAAATTCGATTTCTATAATGAGAATTTCATTAATATCTGGACGCAAAATATTGATTTTAATGATAGGATGCTACAGAATATCCAAGAGAAAGATGGAATCGAGAAAAAGAAAACTAAGTTTTCTGCAAGTTGATTCCATTGGAAAGTCAAATGTTCTTGAGAACCATCTACCACCGTTTGCAGTAGCAAACTCTGAAGAAAATTTTAATAGTTCACCATCTAAAGAGAATGAGCCCAATGAGTCCATGGGTCGTACATTTGATGATGGTCTTCTTGAGGGCCTCGACCTTTATGCTAAAGGCAGAAGCTACTAATATCGCACGTTTGAGATCAAACATGAATGCTGTGGCAAAGCAGATGACATGTCTAACGAAATCATGTTTGCCCAATTCTCATGCTCTGGACTTGCGCTTTTCTGTGAAGCCTGTTTCCTTCTTCAGAAATGCCACTGATATCAAGCAGTTAAGTAGGACATGGACAAAAACATTTGTTGTAGATAATTGAATTAAGGGAAAAATTAATATGACAGATCATAAGTTTGCTAAAGGATTGAAAAAAAAAGAACCAGGAAAGTAGAAATGATGTGGATCTGGCTTTTCTCTACCCGTCTTCTTTGGACCTGGGAATATAATATAGACATCAGTCAAGGAATCCTTTTAGATTTCAAATGTCGTGCTGAGCATCGAAGTAATTTTGAAGATGGCAGCATGAATGGTGCGCAGATCATGATAATGCTCAAAATATGATAGTGTTGTTGAAGAACATGACAGTGCTTAGAAATGTGATAGTGCTCCACACTGACAGTAAATGTTTCTGAGTATAGCTTGAGAAGAAGACTATTTGGAAGTGGAAGGTGGATAGTTTGCTGAAGATAAATAAATACAACATCAAGCAGGCAAGAATGGTAGCTTGCAGAAAAATAGATGTTGACTTGAAGAAGAAAGGAGATCAACGACTCACATCATTTTGTGTTTGAATCAACGAAATCACTACCGCGTAAAATACACGGTGTTTAACGGAACAGTGGTCCTTCAAGGCACTATGTTCAACCCACTCATCAAATAATCGGCGATCCAAGATATTTAAGGCATCACCTCTCATCCTTTCTGGAAACCACTAAGGGTGGTGCTGTAGGCGGTTGATCATGTCCAGAAACCCTGTGGTTTTTCATGGGGCCCTGCACCTATTGTGTCTCAATTTAGAAAAAACAACGTGTATTATATATTTTTAAGGGCCGAACTCTTGCTTTAAAAAGAGATTATACTTAATATTATATATAAAATAAAATTTATATAATATTAAAATGATATTTATTTTTTATTTTTTATTTTTTTAACCCAGAAATGCTTGACACTCGACACTTTTTCAAACAATCAATTATCACAGTTAGGTTACGAGGCAGATATAAAGATCCAAGAATTATATTTTGAAGGGTTTGGAGTCGAGTTTTCACGCCTAAGGATTGTAAACCAGAATATTTTTGAACCCTAAATAATATATATCAGTTTGATTTCAGCATTTGTGTTGCAGTTATTGTTGTTCTCATGTGTCTTAACATTCATAAATGTTTTTTTCTCTCTTGGACATTGTAAGATGCATACGCTTTAGTTTATGTTTTTAATGAATTTACTTCTTTTTACTCATTAAAATTTCGTAATCATTAAAAGATAATCTTGAAGTCCTTAATGAAGTGCTCCACATCCCAGAATCTCATTCATATTCTTATTTTTCATCCATTATTCTTTCAACAGAGTTGAAGCACATATTCTTAATTGCTTGTGCCAAAGCTCTATCTCCTTCATTTTCTACTTTACATCTCCACCCTGCAACTCTCATAGTCTCTGGCCATTCTGTTGTAGAAGGTTAGGGTTTCAAAACCAAAACTTTTGGTTACAAGTTTTCATGACTTGTACTTTTGGCCATTAATTTCAAATTTTTTATCCAACCTAAAAATGTCTCAGGTACTGGTTCCCCCACAGCTAGGAAATGTCTGATGAAGTACAACAGAAGCCATGTTGGATACGAAAGCCATTATTTTAAAAAAACCTTCACAAGTTGAGATTTTTCCTCTTCTAAGTGGTTCTCATCAGAAATCTTGAGAGCATGGGTAGCCAGAGTGTTTATAACTCCTATTTTTGTGCTGGAAAATGATGAGAACTAGCATGAAGATATTGTTCCGTGTGAGTTTTTTTGTGAAAAACTTGGTCAAAAACGAAAGCATGATCCATATTAGAGAGGAGAATATCAAGGAAAGGAAGGCATCCATTAACCTCAACTTCCATCGTGAATTAGATGGAATCAAATTCGGAATTAAGGTGGTTGAGAAACATATCTAATTTCTCATGACCATGGGGCCAAATGACACAAGTATCGTCAACAAACATTTTCCATCTCTTTGGGAAGAATTGAGCAGAGGCCAAAGTTTTGGTCTCAAAATATTCCATCTTTACTATTTAATCATTTGGAAAGATTGATTTTTGTACCTTTTTCCTGAGCATGAGTGACATTATATGGTTCAAAACGTTGACCAAATCATCATGATGTGATTAATCCGAAAGACAATATCATTAACATGTGTATATGACTACACTAATAAACTAACATCTACCATGTACGTAACCATAACAACAATAAATGACAAACATGTATATAACGCTAATGCATATAACAATCCATTAACTAACATACATGTATGCCCAACATACAAACTTGTATAACGACATGCTTTTACCCCAAGGTCTAGTGCCACAACCTCGCTTTAATGATCTGCATCTCTTGCTCTATCTTTAACCAACACATTAGCATCGTAACATACCAATATCATCATGATGACCTAATTTCATACAATGAACTCACAATGCATGCCTAACCTACCATACATGCATAACCATAACCACAACAATGCATGCATAACCATAACCATGACAATGCATGCATAAAAACATATAAACACTAACATGAATAACAAATGGATATACAACCATACACTCATGATGACACATTTCACAAAACCACCATCAACCTTCACATGGCGACATCACTACAACCATGATCAACACCATGCAAATGCAAAAAGCACATGGACTACAAGCATAAGGAACACCTAAGCAACCAACATGAATGCATGACCAATACACTGCCCATCTAGTTTGAGGGGTGAACCATGTTCTGATACCACTCTGTAACATCCTCCTCCCACATCTGCCCAAGTAATTGGCCAACTCAAGTAAACATGTGACGAGAGGCTACTATGATTAGGTTCAACCTCCTAAGTGACCTTAAGGAAATGAGATCGAAAAAAACACATCATATAGACCTTCCACTTAAGCTATAGGACCCCTGAGAACCATCTCAATACTTTTGGTAATCAACCCCTGTGTCTCACTCAGGTTTTAGAGCTCTTGACCTCTAGATGCTCCCATGTTATGGGCTTGACAACATCCAGAAGGATCTGAACACTCTCATGAAAAGGCATGACAGTGTCTAGGTACTATTTTTCTTGGTATTGTGCCATCATGCCCAGGATTTGGACCACCTTTTTAGGCCCATAGCTTAGGTTGCTGGCTAGACTTGAGTGACACCTTGAAAACAGAAAGATAACAAGGAAACAATGAGGCAAATGCAAATACTTGAACAAGCCCTTGACTGGACCCCTACTAGCCATGACAAACATTTCGTCAAACATATCACGAATATTTAATATACAATTGTAAATAAAGAATCTAAGAATAAGGGTCTCATATTCATTTGAGAATCACTAATAATAATTTATGCTTCAACACATTAGCAACCATTTCATCCATTAGGTCATAGATGAATTGTTCATTCATTTACAAGTAAAAATATGATGAGAGCCATAGATAGATACTATCATAAAACATATACATAACCAATGTAATAGAAGCATAAATACCAAGGGACTCACACCCATATGATCCACATATAAACCAGTATAATCATATAAATAAGAGGACAAATAACCTCATATTGATGATGCAAAATCCAAACCTAGGATGGGACTGCCATGCTCCACCCGAACGTAAAATGGATGAGCCAAATATCTCTTCCGCCATTCACCCCCGCCCCATATTCCAAGCATGAACATGGGATCTTATAAAACACATCAATCCAAAACTATCCAAGGCTTCTAGAGGCCAACTACCTCAACCCGTCAAACATTGATTCCACCTCATGGTCAAACATCACAAAACCATCATCAGATTGGTCTCTATCCAATACTTCCGAGGCTCCAAATCATTTGTTCCAACCAAGGCTCCAGGACTAGTAACTCAATCCACAACTTATATTGGTCTCTAGAGTGTTTGTCCAACCAAGGCTCCAGGAACTAGTAACTCAAACCAAGCTAAGGAACACATAAGAACCAACCAGAAAAATAAGGAAATGAATCCACAATCACCATGGCTATCCAGGGAATGGTAAGGCTAGGAAAGTCCATTGTCAATCTAGGAAATCCTCCATGCCAGTGATAAATCATGACCAATAAACCACATGCATATTCTATGCATCCAAAACTAGTGAGGAAAACATACATGCAACTCAGTGCCTGCAAGAAAAACCTGTTGTGGTTATTGATCACAATGTCATGTTGTGATTTCCTGCTCTTCCTTTTCCTTCTTGCTCCAAAAATCCAAATATTCCACACTCTCCAAGAGTTATCTAAGAAAACTCTAAGTATCCAAGAGTATGAGAGAGAGAATAAAATATATCTCCACCCAAACTGAACTGATCAAGCCTACCCACTGATCCTCATAAGCCTTTTTATTAACGAGACCTCTATTTTCTTCATTTTCCATTATTTTCCTTCAATTTCCTCCTCACATGCAACCTGTGACCTTTCACGTTCCTTTTGTGCTTATTTACTTTATTTTCATAAATAAAATGCCAATAAATGCCTCATTTTTTTACAAAGGCTTTGCCATTTCCTTTGCCAATTTCCTTAGACACAATAACCTAAATGAACATTCACTAGGATGTTTTTCCCACCATTAAGCTTAGAATACATGTCCCATGACCATGGTCTTATATATTTTTACATGAGTTTTAAGCGAGGGTTGTTACATATCCACCAAGTCAGGATTAAAATAGCTATAATTAGATCAAGATCAATCAAAATAGAAATAACTTTATCACAAAGCTTACTGTCCATCTCAATGATGGATGCATGGTGATCCACCTGCCTTTTTCCACAGCTGCATAAATCTGAGGAATACTATGAAAAACATCCCCAACTGTTTGCGCCTCCTGAAAACTATCGATCTAAGGCTTACCTCCCTGGTACAATGGAAAATCTTTCTTATGATGATATTTGTCACATATCCATCATTGCAACGGTGTTATACTATCACCTCTAGTCTACTACTCTCCAAGTTGCGACACATGTCCCTTCTCAACTACATTGAACTTCTTATAAGAAGCAACATTTTCTTTCTCACCTACATCTTTAGGTCTTCCCTGTTTTAGCGGCCATTTTCCTTTTATTTTTTCATTTCCCTTTAAGTCACATTTAGGCTCAACATTTCGCTTTGACTGCTCATAACAATGCTTCAATTTCCGAATGGTTTCCTCTAGTGATCTAGGCTAATCAAACTCAATCCAATCTCTATATGTTGTTGGGAATTCGTTGATGAATCTCTAGATTTTAGCCTTCTCCTCCTTGAGATATGGCACATACATCAAGAGATCCAAGAATATGCTAGTATACTCATCATCTATCATAGAACCCATACGTAGCTAATAAAACTCCTTAGCTCTATCATCACAATACCTCTCCAATAAGTACTTATTCTTGAAGATCCTCTCGAAATCATACCATATCAAGTCCTATTCCTAGATTCCCTTGACATTATTCACATCTTTCCACCATATATATTCCTTCCCTTTAAGACTGAAGGTGGATATCTTGGATTTAATTTTCTAGAGTAGCTATGTGTTGTAGTGGATACAACCACCCTCCAAAATTTTTCCTATGCTTTGAGTTTGAAGCCTTCATTCTTAACCACAACAACTCATCTTGCACTAATCCAGGTATTCATGCTTCAAGTCAGACTTGTATTTTCAGTTTGGTTTATGTTTTCTTACTTATTTAATTTTAAAACTCACAAGTTGATCTCCTAACTTGGTCCCATAGAAGTTCTTGGCTTGCCCTAGAAATTGTGCAATTCTTGAAGGGAACTAGCCTTGCTGTTGGGAATTTCGTAGTCCTGACTGCTAGTGAGATTTGAGATCAGAAAATGTACAGTCATGAAGGGTCAGCTAAACATTGAGCCCATAAAGTGTGCAACCCTCATTGAGCTCAGAAATTACGTAGTGTGCTGAGTCGTAAAGTTGCCCAGTTCCCAGAACTATGTTGTCTTTCCCAACAGTGTTCATGACAAGTTTCTCCCAAAAAATAAAAAAGAAAAAAGTAAAAAATCATCCCTAAAAAATAGGGATTTATTTATATTGTCCCGAAGGAGGCACTTGCACTCTTTTTAGAAAATCATGCCAAGTGTCACTTTTTCCTTGATTTTAGGCATGCGCTTCATAAAAGCTAATTTTCCCAAATCTATTTAATCGATGGTACTAGAGCTCATTTTCACATTTGATCTTGGAGCTCTAGCATTCCCGAGGAGATCATTGAGCCTTCAATGCAGTCATCGTCACTTTTTTAAGTGAGTTTTGATTTTGTCATCTTATGCTACTTTTTCTATTGATTTTTGTTGTTTGGCTTGTGTGAGTGTTGTTTCACTTGTTTCTCTACATGGTTGTTGGAATTGTAACTTGTTTTAACTTGTAGAAGTGTTGCTTCAAGTTATAGATTACCTTTCCCTAGTCTTTCATGAGTTTTCCTATTTTTGCACCAAGGGTCACCATTGTCATGATTCTCCTCACATACTTTGGTTTCCTTCCATTTAATTAATTTCTACAATTGATTCACATGAATGCATCTACACTTAGTCAAATCTTCACTCAACTTCACACTATCTCTCAGATTTGATTGTTTTTCACACTTCCCTTGGACAAACTTGGGTTTCCCTTGCCCGGATCTCACTTTGCACAACTGCCATTGCGCAATTTGGAGGCTCAAGCCACTAGCTTGGCCTTTGGAATTGTGCAGAGCATAGCCTAATATGTCTCCATTTGCACACTACAAAATTCCACGAGCCAACCTCCCAGCTTGGTCGTTGAGATTGCACAATGCGTAGCCTCTCTCAATCGTTTTCCTAGGCCAAACTACACATTGTGCAATTCCAACCATCAAGCTTCCACTCTAGCTACTGGGAGTGTGTAGCGTGTAGTTCCCACAGTCAACTAGTCACCACTGTCAAGACAAATTTTTCAATCCCTCACATCTATTGCTCGACTTGCTACTTGAACATGCCTTGAATTTGTTTTTGTTTTAAACTAACATTTAATTTCCGTGAGTGTCCTCTTTGTCCCACAGGTACACCAGTTGTTGAGAATATCTCCAAAAATCATAGGTAACATGGCATCTAAGAGAGTTGCATCAAAGGAAATCACTGAGAGTAGTAGTGCAGAAGCACTTGAGGAGAGATTAGTTGATTTACCTGTGTATGTAGATACTCAACTATTTATTGAGAAGGGAACAACACTGACATAGAAACATATCAAAGACACTTTGCAAAGGACTTTGAGGCATATTTGGAGGACCAAAAGGTCTATCTTAGCATTTGAAATTCAAGGCTATACAATGTTTCATAAAGGAACCCCACCTTCCTAGGTGCAGACATCATCAACTGGATTGTCTCACATACAGATGAAAAAACTATGACATTAGGTAGTGTCAATGGGCAAAAGCTTGCCACCTTCAGGGCATAATAATTTCAGTAGATGTATCACTTTTCCAAGTTGGTGAAGTGCATGGAATCACTCTTCTATGCCCCCAGTAGTTAGGTGAACACAAGAGACATTTGCAAGCACTCGGTGAAAGAGCCATTGAAGTTTTGACAGACACCCACCCATGTGTACAAGACAAAGTCCCTCAGTAAGGCTTACTATTTCTTGATCTTCTTTTCTTGTAGAATATATCGTCAAAAGAGTAGAGAAAGCTTTCCTGAATGGTGGGCAATATTACTGGACCAGTTGGTAAGTGATGGGAGGCCATTCAACGGGGCAGATTTGCTGGCTCAACAATTGAAGTCCCCTGTAGCTAGGGATCAGAATATGCCCAAGGATGAGTGAGCAAGGTTTTATATGTCTGCATACTTACTCGATGCAAGCTACACACAACAACAATTCCCTAGCATGAATTGGACATGGACACCATGAGAGACTGCTGTAAACATCTATTACAAGTTTCTTTCAGAATGTTGTTATTGATGAGTAATGGAAAGGCTAACTGAACACTTTATCATCCCTCTATACAAGATTATATTTGAGAAAAATCCACCTTGCATGTCCCAAGAAGTAATGGAGGTGATAGTAGACATTGTAGATTGGTATGCCTCACTAGGTGGAACTTTCATTAGAGTGTTTGTTTAATAGAAGCCTCTACATTGTTAGAAAATTATATATTACAGAGCAATGTAACACATAGAATACTGCATAAATATAAACATAGAAAATGCATAAAACCAAAGGGACATAGATATATGTGGTTCACCCAGTATGGGCTACATCCACTCCGAACAGCCAGTGCTCCCTTTCTATTATCCAACAAAATGAAGAGACACAACCTACAACAGATTCGTTGTAATATCCTCTATTTTCTCTCACAGTCTCACCTCTCTATTTCTTGCTTGGAAAAATACACATCTATTACACAACCTCAATAAAATTCCCTCATACAAAGAGAGGGGTTGCTTTCTAGGGAAAAAAACCATAAACTAAACATAAGTTCTACTGTCAGATCATCCACCTAATGAACAACCCAGATTGACTAGAAATTACTATACTTTCACAAGGCAAATTTACATTTGTTTTTAGCTTTGGGGGCACTGCCCCTGAAACCCCTGTGGGGGGACCACTGGCCCCCGGACCCCCCAGCCGGGCGGGGGTTGGCCCCCCCCAAACCCCTGCAGCGGGGACAAATCCCCCCCATGCCCCCTCGCATGGAAGGGTGTACAAACTTCCTAGGGTATACATCCGGCTGAAACAAAGACCTCTAAATAATCATGCTCCACGCCCAACATGCATGTCTTACCAAGGACCGCCACTGACAAACTGATCATGAAGGAAGTATCATACCACCTCACTACAGGGTTGTCATCAGCACTACATAGGAAGGACAAAGAGCCATGGCCCACTCTTCCTTTTTTGTATTGGATTATATGAGATTAAGAACTTGAAATATGTAAATGCCGAGGCTAAGGACATAGTGAAATTTGAGTTCGGCACCAAGGACTTTAATCCATATGATCCCCACAATATTTGCAAGGACCATTGTATGAGAGTACCTTCCTTGGATCACTGGGGCATTTCATTTTCTAGAGGAGGATCCTTGTAGGTACTATTACAATGCCTCCAAACTCAATGATCTAGTCAACAAGAAAGGAATTTAAGGTTGCTCCACAGACAACAACAACTTTGGAAGAAACAACAACAACAAAAGATGGCAACAATCTAGTGCATGACAAGGGAAAGAGAAAATTTGCTAATAATCTAGAGGGAGAGAAAAGCAACAAAATGAAGGTAGATCCTATAATTGCAAAGGAAGATTTGGCAGAGTAAGAAAAGAGGGAGGATCAAATGAAGAGAGCAGAGAGGAGGAAGAGAGAAAAGTAGAGGTTGGAAGAAGCATAAATGAAGTTGTAAGAGATAGAGAAGAAGATGAAGGAAGAACGTGAGTTGAGGAGGAGCGAATGACAAGAGTATTAGAAGCTGGAAGAAGAATAAAGGTAAGGAACGATGATAGAGGAAACAACACTGGTACAGGTTGAAGAGCAAAAACAATTAGCAGCTGAGTAGGAAGGTGAACAAATGCAAGATCAGGAGCTTTCTCAGCAGGTTGAGTAATTGATTGACGTGACAAAAATGGAGTTGGTATAGGAGTCACAACATGAAGATGTTGACATGATGCCAAAAACACCACAGGTCATTCCTCAGTCTCCACCACCTTGAGTAGTAGAGCCAACCCTGAGCAATCAAGGAGATGTCTTTCTCCTTGATGATGATCTGATCATGGATGTATACAATTGATCACTTTATGAGTTCCGGAAGAGGATTGTAAAAGGATAGAGGAAGCACTTTCTAGATGATCACGCATCACCTGCATTCATCAAATAAATGGTGATAACATCGGACATGATGAAGCATCCAAATACCTTTGCTGAAGTGAGCTTAGACTATGTAGGAGCAACAAGATCAAATGTTTAATATTTGATGACTGAGAATGAGCAACTGGAAAATAACTTGCAGGCTTCCAAGCAAGAGGAAAAACTACTCTGAGAAACAATGTAGAATACAATTTATGCATTGGAGGAGATGAGAAGAACGATACAGGCTGAAGTATCAACACTTGGAGAAAGTATGTGAAATCTCTAGGACATGTTTGTCACCATGCATAAAGCATTTTTCTGTTTACATGGTCTACAACAGTGGAGCAAAGAGTTTGTTAAAACTCTAAAAACCATCCATGCTGCCATTTCCTATGTGAAAGAGTGGACAATGCAATACAAAGGGGCATCACTTGACTTAGTGAAGAATATGAAGCCACATGCAGAGATGGAGAAAGTGAAGGTTCGAATGTTGATTTAGAATAATGATCAACTTGCCTCATTCATCGGTAACACATAGGGCTCATATGTGTGGTTGTATAGTAGTTTGGATGTCTTGGTAAGAACACACTAGATCCCATCAATCAGTTCCCTCACCAATTCTAAACCCAAGAACCAAGTTCGACAGGAGATTGATGAGTACTTGGAGAAGCTAAGACAATAGGCCACCAAGGAATAGTTGGAGCTAAATGTACATAACATGCAAAAGTTCATCGGTGGTCCTGTCAAGGTCAAGATAATGTTGCTCATGATTCAAAATGAGTTGGATACAGGTTCCAATACGGTGTATCCAGATGCCATTGAGACTAGAGTCTACTTCAAAAAATACATCATTAATTAGTTTGGGGACACCATCACATAGCACCAAGATTGGCACCAATATGTGACCGAGAAGCCGCAAGTGGAGGTTGTTGAGCTAGACTTCCCCCAAACTTCAGAATCACAGTTTTGTGTCTTGTTAGGTTCTCTCTACCCTATTTTGTCTTATATGGGTATGTGTGGAAAATGTAATATTATTTGTCATTATGTTGTAAGTGAAAATAAAAATGTCAATATTGAAAGATGAAAAGTCACCATGTAATGTAATGTGTCATTTTGTGAAGAAGTTGAAGAGTCATGAGGGTAGTCCAAGGGTCACAAGGTTTTGGCTAAGTTTAGGCTTAGAAAGAGATTGGGAGTATTGTGAAGAGCCTTGGCTTCTCCATAGTTTAGAGTGAGTATACTTGTTTGGAGGAGCAGGTGTTCTTTATTGTAATGTTCCACTATTGGGGCTAGTGGTCATTAATGGTGTATGTATAGATGGAGCTTTCACTTATAATAATAAAATCAAAGCAAGCACACTTTCATGCATATGTTGTTAATATAGTAGGACTATTCTTTTTGTATTGGAAATATATGTTATTTAACTTACACATATTCTTATGAACTATTTTGTTTGCATTTGTACGAATATTGTTGAATGTGTGTTGTTGGATTAACTCATCACTTTAATTTGTGGACTATTATGCATTTTAGCTTGTGATTTCATTTTACTTGTGTCTTCCTTTCAAGATGCATACTATTACAAGCTTCCAAGGGGCACACTTACTTTTCCTTTCATGTGTTGGAACCTTCATGCATCACACTTGACTCTCCATAGGGTTACACAGTTCCTGTTACCCAAAGTTATCATACTTTCCTCTACGCGTTTCCACGGTTAAGGCATAACATTACCACCAACTACTAGGATTCCTACTCCAAATGGTGTGGTGTCTAGTTGGGAATTCATATCGAGGAGATCCCCTAAATGTTGGTAGGTCCAACACCGTCAACATTTATGGTGCTAGAAGGAGGGCCAGATGACAACCTTAGCCCTTGAAGTTTGTTTTGAATTTCTGCACATATTTCATGACTTCATCTCGAATCATAACCCCAACATGTTTTTCTAAGTTTGCAAATCTGAAATTTCCAACGGGAATTTTAAATGAATTGTCTAAATTTAAGTTCAATGGTGAGGCTTGAATAACCTTGCTCAGGCACACAGTTTATTTTCTCAGTTTTTGTGATGGGCATGACATCCAATCTAAGGATGTTTCCCGTGGGTTATTTTCTCTCGGGTTCAAAGGGCACACAAAGTATTGGTGTCACACATTTCTTGCAACCTCCATACACTCTTTCAAGCAATTTGTTGGTGAATCATGTCGTGCTTTCATTTTTTATGATTGTAAATCTCTTAATAGAAAAATTTTAAAATTTCAAAAAAAATGTGACGAATCTCTTCAATATTTTCATGATCATTTTGTTCATTACTGTTTTGAATTTCATAAAGATGAAGTTGATTGTGAAATTTCAACTGAAATATTTCATAACTTGTTCACTTTTATGAAAATCCACATGATTTAGAATTTTTCGAACCTCTCCCAACATACCTTGGTGTTAGAGCTTCTAAATCAGAGACAGACAATATTTTTGTTCCAAGTGACCCTCCATTCCCTTCTGATCAAACAAATCTAGCTTTGCAGTTTGAGGTGGGAGAAGTTGGGAATACACTTCTTGATCTACCACCATCACCTCCTACCCCACCTGCTTAGAATTTATGCACATATTTGGAATGTAACTCCTATGATTGTGTTGAAGTAATATCTCCTCATCCTACGTCCTTTGGATTTCAGCGTGTTGTATTCATCTGTCTCAGATCTCTCTTGTGATTTTCACGAGGATAAAGTTCTAGATGGAGTTGGTGTTGAAAAAATAACTTGCGATATCATTTTTGATGAGTATGTGTGGGGGAATCTGAACAAGAACTTGCGGTGAAGGATGACCTCCTTCTATCTACACCTATTTTGCATTATCATTACATCTTCCATGATTCTGTCTTTCCTATTAAATCTTTTCAAAATTCATTTTCAGATGTTTCTACTTTCGATCATTCGTAGGACATGTGGAATGTTAATTTTTCATCTCAATATAGAGAGGACAATTTTTTTTTCGATGATCCTCCCAATCTCTCATCTTACCTTTTTGGAAACATATATGGTGAAATTTCTCGTTTCCCATCATCCCCTATTTACCATTTGTCAGATCATGAGGATGCCTGTGTTCGTGATCTTGAACTTTTTGATCTTGGCTATCATCATCTCTTCATTCATTCATTCGATCACGATTTTTATTTGTCCACTGTTGATCTTTCTAAGCCACTTGTTTTTGATGATCCATATTCTGATGAATTGGAACCTCCCCAAGATGTCGAGACACTTCAGCCCGAGCTGATGGTTATGTCAGCTTATCGTAGCCTTGAGGTTAGTTCCACTTCAGTTCAGAAAGTGTTGAATATTTCTAGGCTCCTCATCACATTGTTTTTCACTTTGAAAATCAATATATCGTACAATTTTTCGCATCCTCGATTTATATCACACGATATTATCGCTCAATCATTGGAGTTGTCATATGTAGCAAGCACTATTGAAAAACAAAATTTTCGTTCTTTCTTCATGTTTTCTCGTTTTTCAAGTTCAAAAGTGTGTACATGCTTGTCTTCAACTGAAAATGTGTTAGGACACCATGGTACATCCGTAGTATGCCTTTCATGTGCTATTCATTTTTACTTTTCTGCGGATGCATTCAAGCTTCAAACATTCTAGTTTGTAGTGTTTTATCTTTTTTTTTTTTTTTTTGCTTGTATATCTCTCTCAACATTCATGCTATCACCTACATGGGCCAGCCAAGGCACCAATGACTGCATTGGAAGTATCACTTTACATAAGTTGGCCTATGTTTTGGTTGGGTTAGGAGTAGGAGTAGTTGTTTTCTTTTCTTGTTTGTTTCCTTGATTTGCTTTACTCTTTTTTTCTTTATCTCACTTATTTCCTTTGTTTGTTTTATTTTTCAGTTGTAGGTTAGCTTTCACATGAAACCGTGTTTGGCTTCTTAAATAAGCAGGGTGAAGTTTAAAAGGAACTTGTACTGCTATCAACAGTTAGTTGGTTGTTTATTCCCTCTCTTTATGTGAATCTTGCATTCCTTTAGTCGATGATACTCAAATGGAAAATACATTCCTTTCGGAGAGAGTCATGGTTGAATCACAATGCTTTAACTTTTAACTAGTACCACCTACTATAATCAATTTTCTATTTTCGGTTAACGCTTGTCAACTAAGTTAAGTAGAGTAAGGAGAGGGGGAAGACCTTAAAAATTATGTCAGAGGCATATATAAATATCCTTCTCTGAAGGGACAATCTCTTCTTATCTCAATAAGTCGGGATCACTCTTCTGCCTCATAAAATAAATAAGTGCCTATGCATAGTTCTTTGAACAAATAAACAATGAAAAAAATGAAATAAAGGGTGAAAGAAGAGAAAGGATTCTTTTGTAGAGAGTTTAAGAAAGTAACTCCATCGAGGTACTGTCAAAGCTCGCTGTCAGCGGAGCAATGCTTGCATTCTTGAATTGAATCCGTTAGGGTATTGTCTAGGCCTACTGGAAGTAAAGCAACACTAGAGATGAAACTAAAAATCTATTAGTCTATTTTTACTTGTGCATCTATATACCTGTCATCCCCAATTAAAACAAATCAGTTTGACTTGGCTTGGTATGTGTGCTTCCGATGAAGATAATGGTAGGGAATACATATTTAACTCAAGATAAGTGAATAAGCTATGATAATCGAAGAACTGAAAAATACTTCCGGAAGAGTTAGACTCACTTTGCATGAGGCATGTTCCATTCAGAGAGATGGATTTCTACCAGTGTGTCGCCAATTTTGTAGCAGCTACAACCACCCTCCAAGTTTTTTCCTATGCTTAGATTTTTGAGCCTCCCTTCTTAACTACAACAACTCATCTCGCATTGATATAGATACTCATGATTTGACTAAGACTTATATTTTCAGTTTGGATTGTTTTTACTTAGTGCATTTTCCAATTCACAGGATGATCTCCTAACTTGGTCACATAGCAGTTCTGGGCTTGCCCCAGAAACCACACAATTCCTGAAGGCAACTAGCCTTAGTGTTAGGAACTACGCAATCCTGACTGCCAGTGAGCATTGAGCTAAGAAAATGCACAATCATGAAGGGGTAGCCTAAACTAATCCCAAAAATTGCGCAACTCTCATTGATGTCAGAAATTGCGGAGTGCATTGAGCTATAAAGGTGCCCAGTTCCCGGAACTGTGTTGTATTTCCCAACAGTGTGCATGGTAAGTTTCCTTGGAAAAAGAAAAAAAGAAAAAATAAAAAAGTATCCCTAAAAAATAGGGATCTATATTTAGTATTCCGAAGGAGGCACTTGCACTATTTTTAGAAACTTCCGCTAAGTGTCACTTTTCCTTTTATTTTAGGCATGCACGTCATAAACCCTAATTTGCCAAAATATGTGTAATCAACGTTGCTAGAGCTCGTTTGAAAATTTGATCTTGGAGATCTAGCATTCCCAATATCAAGGATCCTTCAGTGCGATCGTCGTTGATTTTCTAGGTGAGTTTTTCTTTTGTCATCTTTTGCTACTTTTTGTTGTTTTTCTTGTGTGAGTGTTGTTTCACTTGTTTCTCTACATGGTTGTTGGCATTTTAACTTGTATAAGTGTTGTTTCAAGTTATAGATTTCGTTTCCAAAGTGTCGCATGTGTTTTCCTATTTTTCACCAATGGTCACTGTAGTGGCGACTCTCCTCACATACTTCAGTTTCCTTCCATTTAATCAATTTCTACAATTGATTCACATACATGCATCTACACTTATTTATATCTGCACTCAACTTCACACTATCTCTCAGAGTTGTTTTTTTTCACACTTCCCTTGGGAAGACTTGGGTTTCCCTTGCTCGTATCTCACTTTGCACCACAGACACTACACAATCTAGAGGATCAAGCCACTAGCTTGGTCTATGGAATTGTGTATAGAATAGCCTAAGCTAGCTCCAACTGCACACTACGTAGTTCCAAGAGCCAACCTCCTAGCATGGCCATTGAGACTACGCATTAGGCAGTCTATCTGGGGCCTTTTCCCAGGCTAAGTTGCACATTGCGCAGTCCTAGTTATCAAGCTTCCACTCTGGCTAGTGGGACTATGCAGTGCATAGTTCCCACAATAATCCAATCATCCTTGTCAAGAAAAACAACACAAACTCACATCTAGTGCTCGATTTGCTACTTGTGTTGGCATTATGACTTAGGTTTGTCACTATGGCACAAGTGTTGTCCTTGATGGAAACTCACTCAGATGACAAATCACAATTCAGGCTCTTAGAATAAAGGAAAAGATATATACGTAGGTTCCACTTAACCAAGTCGCATATACATGCGGAATCACTGATCAAAAGTCATGTATGCATATGCATGCACTTTCATGCAAGGAAAAGTGTGTACATGTGGGAAAACTTGTTTTTAGTCCATGGTATTTAGTCCTTGGTATTTGGACCTATGGTTTTGGACCATGGTATCTCGTCCGAAGTGTTGAACCCAGGTATTGTGTCCCAAGTATTGGTTCTAAGTGGTTTTGGACCATGGTATTGAGTAAGGCCTAAGACTATAAAAGGGGAAGGATATCATTAGGCAAAGGAACTCTCAAGGATTGAATATCTTATGAAGAAGAAGATCTAGAATATTGGTAATTGGGTTATGGTGCATAGCTGGATCTGAATCAAGGAGGAACCTGAGCACTAGAAGAAGGATAAGTTCTATTGATGGGTCAAGATCTTAAGGCTTGAAGAGAAGTATCTTTGTGTGATTTTGATATGTTATATTTGTTGCATGACTTGATAATCTGGGTATAATTGATGTTTGAATAATTGAAAGGGGTAAATTATCTTTTATAGATCTGTATGCAGGTTCGGCATAGCAAAGGCATGTATACACGCTAGTTTGGTAATTCAAAACAGCGTATACGTAGGTTTTCCTTAATACAACAATGTATGCATGCAAGTTCTACATATGGAAGTAGCGTACATCTCACAAAATATGTTTTAGCTACTTTTGTTTATTGCTGCAGTGTTCTGGGTTCAGGATTGGTTTTCTGGTTACTATTACTGTATTTTGGTTATAGAATTCAAAGAAGTGATTGTTTGATTTAGTTTTGGTTGGTGAAAAGGAGATTGGTTGATGCAAATATATTTGATGTTTGATTGATGTTATTGATGGATCCAATCTGAAAATTTATGAAACATGGTCCCTAAAGAAAAGAGAAGGTTGTAGCATTCTGTAGGTTAGCAGCTACATACTAGTACATCAGCTAATACAAAGAGCTAAGGGGGTTATAGCTTTGTATAGGTCAATACCTATGTACTAGTACATCAGCCAATACAAAGAGCTAAGGGGGTTGTAGCTCCCTTCCAGGAGAAGTTGGAGAATGAGAGAAGGTTGTAGCCTTCTGCAGGTAGAAGCTTGTGTACTGGTATAAGACTGCCCCAGTACAAAAATATTGTAGAAAGAAGTTTCTTATAAAAGGAAGATAGAGATGAATTGCAGCACGTGGTTTTCACCCACATTGGGTTTCCACCTTATATCTTATGTTCATGTGTGTGATGATCTGTTCTATTGTACTACACCTATTTACTGTTCTTATAAATAATGAAGTTCTGATGCATTGATTAAAGATCAACATTTAATGGATTAAATGAATCATAATTTTACTGAATATACACTAGTTGCTTTAGACACAGTTGTGTATATAAGCAGGTTACCATAACTGAAGTAGTGTGTGTGTGTATATATATATATATATATATAATATATATATATATATATATATTGAGTATGAAAATTAAAAAGTGTTTGATTTGATAATACTGATTCACCCCCCCTCTTAGTATTATTTCCAACAAATGGTATAAGAGTAGGTCCTTCAGAAGAATCTTGATCACTTGAAGGAAGATCTATCGTCATGAGCAACTATGAAAAGGAGGCATCCATCAGGCCACCAATCTTTGATGGGAGCAGCTTCGTCTATTGGAAGGTAAGAACCACAACCTATCTTCAATCTCTTGGTGTAGAAGTTTGGGATATCATGGAAGGAGGATACACATTCCCATCAACAACTCCTATAGATACATCTGGTAAAAAGCAGTATGAAATAAATGCAAAGGTTGTCAATACTCTATTGGGGAGTTTATCTCAATCAGAATTCGTCAAGGTTATGCAGCTCAAAACTGCTAAAGAAATATGGGACAAGATCATTCTAAGCTTTGAAGGAGATGATCAGGTAAAACGAGAAAAACTACAATCTCTCAAAATTCAATATGAAACTCTCAGAATGCACAATGATGAAAGTGTGGCTAATTATTTCTTATGTATAGATGAGATTTTTAATCGCATGAAAAACTTGGGTGAAGAAATAAAAGAATTTACTTTAGTTGAAAAGGTTTTAAGATCTTTGTCTTCTAAGTTTGAATCAAAAGTTTCTGCCATAGAAGAAAAGCAGAATCTTCAAAGTATTACCATGCCACAACTGCGCGGAATCCTAACTACTTTCAAAATGAGAAAAGGAGGTCCATTAGACATTAGAGAAGCTACATTCAAAACATCAAAAGGAGAATACAATGAGTCAAGATACACATCAGAAGGAGAGGAAGAGTCAAACTTTGTCAAAAACCTTCAATGGGGCTCTGGAAGATTCAGAGGTAAGCTACCTTTCAAATGCTTTTCTTGTGGGAGAGTTAGTCACTATGCAACCAAATGTCCTCATAAAGGTAAGTTTGATAAAGGTAAGGACCCAGTTAAATGGAATAGAAAACAAAATGTAAGTAGGAAGAGCTATTATACACATGAAGACAACGATGGACTTTTAAATAGTGATGAAGATGAACATGGTAATGATTATAGACTTTTGATGGATTTTGAAGATGATGATTTCTTGGATGCTATAGAAGAAGATGATCTCTATGAAGAAATTTCTAAACTTCAAATTTGTTTAGAAGAAAAGAGTATGATCATAGATACTCTGACATTCCAACTTGATGAAAGGGAAAAACATAATGAAAAGTTAGAATGTGAAATTGTGGGACTTAGAAAAGATATTTAGAAAACAAAAGCTCTTAATCTTAGATTTGTTAAAGGATTTGAAACTTTAGATGAGATTATCAAAGTGCAGTGTTCTCCTATAATCAAGACATGTTTTGGATATACTGAAGAAGCATCTCAAGCACAGAAGCCATCCACCTCCAAAAGTTATCTTGATGCAGCAAGGAGAAGTGAACAGGTTGACAATCGTCAGCAAAGGCATAAAGCAGATCACCAGGTAAATCGGGGTCAATCTACTTCAAGGATGAACAAAGATCACCAAGTGAATCAGAGTGAATCTACTTCAAGAATGAACAGAAGTTACAACCAACACAGGTAAATCATTCTCAATTTGCCTCAATAATGAATTTCAATGGAAACTACAATCACCTGGACGATAGATTTGATAATCGCAGTAATTTATTTAATGTCCAATGTTTTTCATGTCATAACTTTGGACACAAAGCTGCTCAATGTGTTGCCTACAAGACCATCATGACTCGAGAAGCACGAAATCAAAGGAGTGTGACTAGGATCATGAAGAGGACCTACAATAAAAAATTTTCTCTTGAAAATGAAATAGAATACTCTATTTGTAATAACTTTGGTCATGAAGATTCTGAATGCAAGAGTAAGTTTTGGAAAACATCTCAGAAGGAGCAACCTTCATTGGGTCCCAAAACATGGAGAAAGAAAGAACCACAACCAGAAAGATGTGGTATAGCGTTATATGTGGAAGGACAGGAAAATCAGTGGTATATCGATAGTGGATTCTCGAAACATATGATAGGTGATAAAGAAAAACTTCAGTCGTATAGTGCCTTAGAAAAGGAAAGGAAGGTCTCAATTGGAAATGACACCCCTGCACTCATAAAAGGTAAAGGCTATGTTCTTTTGAAAGAAAAGGTCAAATTTGGAAATGTTTGTTGACACCTAATCATCAAGATTGGGTGAACATAATGTAAATAAATAAATAAATAATATGAAAAATCATCAGGAGATGAAGTGAATAGTCTCTCCCTCATGTATATAATGAAGACCAACCTGAAGGAATAAAACATATGAATCAATTTTGCTTTAAGGAGTTACTGCCTGGCCTGACATGGTATCAGAGCCTTGCTTGATACATGGAGCCTTCGTATGAGTATTTGAAATAATAGCCTTGGGGTTTCTGGTAGAGCCTCGCCTCCAGACCACGCCAGAGAGAACTGATGCCTCCACGCATTTGTATGGTATATAAAGTTGGTTTTTTGGCATATAACGCTGGTATTTACATTGGCATTGTGGTATATTAATGCTGCTGTTATTATATGCGTTGAATATTGAACTGTTTTGAATGTTGTTCATGGCATATGTTAAATGCGTATGAAAGTTGATTTGAGCCATGCGTATGAAAGTTAAATGCGTTGAAAGTTGATTTGGGCCATGCATATGAAAGTTAAATGCGTTGAAAGTTGATTTGAACCATGCGTTGAATGAAGCACTATCTTATGATATGCGTTGAGGTCTGCGTGTAAATTGAAAGTTGGATTGTTCATTGCGTTGAATTTAAGTTGGGAGTTATGTGTGAAGGACCATTATACGCTTGGTATTAGAACACTCTTGGTATCACACTGCTATAATGTTGTTGGAACCCTGATATATACCTCTGTTGTATGCGTTGTAAAGTTTTGTGTCCAGTGTTGTACAATTTTTTACATATTTATGGTATATTTAGGCTACCATATATATATATACAGTCACTCACCATATATTTCGGCTACCTCACCCATATATATTCTATACTTTAACGTTGTCCAGACGAATGCCAATTGACATTTGAATTTGTTGTCCCGTCATATTAGAATTAATTTTTTCCCATTAAGAGTAAAAGTTTTGCAGCAAAAGTTTTTTTTGTTACATTATGCATTCAATCATATCCATCGTGGGAACAGTTCTCACTGGAAAAGAGAACTATCCTTAGTGGTCCCAGATGATAAAACACACGCTCAGTTTCAATGAGTTGTGGAAAGGAGTGTGTGTTGGAGACGGAGAAAAAGAGCCAGAACAACCTACCTCAGACAAAGAGCTCGTCATTTGGGAAAACAAGAAAAGAAAAGCTTATGCATTAATCATAGAATTTGTAAATGAAGAGGTGAGTCTTCATATTTCACCATTTTCAACTGCTTTTGAAGCCTTACAAAAGATGAAAGAATCTATGACTCACATTCTGCACTTGAAGTTGTTCAAATCATGATTAAACTCTTCACTCTTGAACTACAAAATAATGATCCTCTTGCTCTTGCATCTAAAGTAAAGTCTATAATGCATGATATCAAATCCACTAAGGTTGAATTGGATATTCCTCTTATCGCTTTTCTCAAGGCACTTTATCCTACTTACTCCAATTATCTTGAGTCATTGCAAGCAAATGGAAATCTCAAATATATCACCTTTGACTCTCTTGTGAAAAAGTTTGTTGAAAGAGAGAAAGCTTTTGGAAAGAAGACAACCCCTGAATCTTCTGAAGAGGCTATGTGCCTTGCTCATAAAGAAAAGCATCTTGCTCAAGATTCTTCAAGAGGAAGAGGTGGTTGAAGAGGAAGAGGAAGATATTTTAGAGGCAGGTGGGTAGACACTCTCAAGGAGAAAAGGAAAATTTGCACTGCATACGCTGCAAAATAAATGGATCACATGATGCCTCTACATGCAAGTTACCATGGGACAAAATCGAGCAGCAAAGAAACCAACATAAAGCTAAAACTGATGATACAGACAAAGGTAAAGCACCTAAATCCGCTCACTATGTTGTGGCACAATGTAATATTGGAGTAAGTGAAGATTTATTTAATGCTTCACTTGCTTCTTGGAAAAATGATTGGTTGCTTGATTCAGGAGAAACCTGCCACATGACTCATAGAAAATAATTTTTTTGAAGAATTTACTGGCAATGCTGATGGAGCAGTATATTTTGCAGACCAATCAAAAATCAAGCCATCATGGCTTGGCACAATCAGGCTTAAACTCCTTAGTCTTCCAGACATTCTTCTGCATCATGTTCTATATCTCCCATAGCTCAAGAGAAACTTGTTGTCCTTGGTCCACATCTGCGAGCAAGGTCACTCCATTCATATGTTTGATGGCAAGATTGAGGTAAGAAAAGCATCTGACCACTCACTTGTCATGAGGGGAATAGAAGAAGAACATCTTCTCAAGCTGCAATGAACCTCTGCTCGTGCACAACATTTTTCATACAATTCTCATTATTAAGAAGGTAAACTTCCATCAAGTTTATTATGGCATGCAAGATTTGGACATTTGAACTATGACAGCCTCCACTTGTTGAAGAAAAATGGTGTTGCTGGTTTGTCTACAATTCCTAGGAAACTTAAGCAATGTGATGCTTGCATTCTAGGAAAGCATAGAAAACAACCTTTTCATGATTCACATTCAAGAGCACATAGAAAACTTGAAGTCATTCATTTAGATTTATGTGGTCCAATGCCTATTCCTTCTGCAAATGGAAATAAATATATGATGACATTTATTGATGACTACACCAAAACATGTTGGGTTTATTTATTGAAGAACAAATCTAATGCTTTTCAAACATTCAAAAAATTTCATAAATGGATTGAAAATGATGCATGTTATCACTTAGGTTGTCCCTAGGCTCCTGTAGGGATATGACCGAGGTAACCACAAACCAATCTTTAGATTGCAGGTTCTAGCCCACCTGCAATCAGAGAGGGCTCTCTCTTAATGATTCAACTTTGTTGATGATTTTAGGCTAGCTTCTGGCTCAGGGGTTTTTGTTTGTGTTTGGATGGAAGGGAATGCTTCCAGGCAGAGAGGAAATTTATGAAGTGATAAGTTTCAAACCGCTGGGCATGGAGTCGCGGGTTAGGATTATCAGTGCGTCTTTTTGGTCATAAGAGAACTAATGAAGCAGGATAGTTGTTCATAACACAATCTTCAGACTAAAAGGGTGAATGATAGGTAAGGAATGAGAGGCACTTAAGAATCTCTCATTTAACTTAACAGAGGGAACGATGATCTCTATCTAGGGGCAATGAAGAATCCCTGGATAACTGTCTTGGTTTAAGGAAAACAGGAGCCATGCAGAATTCATATTTATGCTTAAACAAAAGAAAACATAAAGAAACAACATAAATTGAGCATAGAGTGTATTTAAACAAATTCTAAGCTAATCTTTCTTTCATTTGTTGAAGAGCGTAATTCATGAATGAAAAACAGAGGCAAGAAATACTTATTGAGGTATGCACAACACGAGAATTCCATAGTCAGTCTTTAACCAGTAAACACAGTGAACAATCTGTTTCTCCAAGGCTCATAAGCAGTCTTTGATTATAGAAACTTATTAGACATTACAGTGCGAGTCTCTCCCGGAGCAAAATCAGCTGGAGATAGCTTGTCGACTAATGAACCAACCAACTAACCCCCCCCTGAAACAATATTCAGGGTTGTCTTTTATAGTGCAAATATCTCAAACTTATTTATTACAATTGACCTAAAACAAGTCTGCAAAAAGATCTTTCTAAACCTAAACTTGTGCCAAAATTAAGTGCAAGTAAATATCTATTGAAATTGTGTCAGAGGTAGCTGAATCAAAAGGAGTGAAATTTGGCCCTTGGAGCCTCGATGCAGTACTTCTAGAATAAATGTGCTTTGGGATTTTTAGTTCTGTTCTAGTGCGAGTTAAATGTGTAATAACCATGATTTGAGATTTTTGAGTGGCCTCGCCCTCTTTCGTTGACTTTGCTGGAAGGTATTTAATTTTCTCCTGCTTTGGGCTGCTGTTAAGATCTTCACTGATACTCTTTGCCGCTACATTGATGGTCTTCGCCGCTTGCTGATACTCTTTGACCTGCTTTCTCCCTGTAGATTTGATCTGATACTCTTTAATCTCTGTCTCTGGTCTCTTCCTGTCTTTGAATCGGTTTAATTCGGCAAAATCGGGCAATTTCGGGCTTTTTTGGCGCAAAACGGGCCAAGGAATCAAAAGATTCCCTAAAGATTCCCCAAAACGGCCTATTTCCCGTAGCGATGCGCGATTAGCGCTTCGCGCTCGCGCTAATCACGCATCGAAAACTGCCTCCATTTCTTGTTCCGGAGCTCCGAAGCACGATTTTTCCTCTTGCGAAATTTTTCGGTTTTCTGGATGCTGACGTCAGCATGACATCAATAGTACGGCGGATGACATCAGCCGGGTGACGTGGCATGGTGGCTCATACTTTAATTCGGTGTGATGAATTTCTTCTGATGCGATCGCAATATCGCATCGGGGGGGGAACGAGAAGGCATTTATTTGGAAATGCGATGTTTGCGACTGCCGATCACCAATATCGCGATATTGCATCGGGCAAAAAAGGATGGGGCATGACTAGGTGGTGAAAATATTGTGATATGGCGATGTGAGATGGCTTACTAGGATCTGCAGAGTGTTAAGGGAATCAACAAGGGTCTATTGTGGTCGAAAGGAGTGAGTATGTGCGTCAGAAGAGCACTTGAGGCCTCAGAATGGGTCCGATAACCAAAAAAAAGGGATTTTTACACTTTGGAAGGAGTCTATTACATTTTAGAAGATGGTTTGAAGGGGCAGCATGAGGGCTCTTGCCAAGTTTCAGACAAACTAAGCAATTCCCGGGGGTACTTATGGTTATTTTTCAACTAGGGGGAGGGATATTTACATAAGGGGATTATTTACATAGTTTTAGTATGGGGACAGGGAAAATATAAGCAGTTAAATAATAATGTCAGTAGTTAATATGGAGATGATAAGAAAGCGCTAAGTTTTAGAGATCTTAGGTTTGAAGAGGGGAGATAGAACCTCATAGAGAGAGTATGGATTTTCTTTGAGTGAAGCAGATCTTCACCCAAGCTAATGACATGAAAATGATGAAACTAAGAGGTATCAAGCAGATCTTGACCTCTTTTGGGGAAATTAGTTAATGATTTGGGGGAGATGGAGAAAGGGAGTTAGTTATGCCTGTTTTTGAGTTTTTCCACATAGAACTGCTTGGCGATTGTGTCTTGAGTAGAGATGACACCTTGAAAACATGGAACTGATCAGCAATCAAAATTCTGCAACCTCAAAACTACCTACCCAACCTACTTACCTAACATTTTTTCTTCTTTTTGTTTGGGTGCACTTAGACTTGCAGACCCATCATTTCAATTTCTTCTTTTTATACTTTCCTATTTACAAACTACACTTTTTCCTTCCAAGGGCCCAGATTAAGCAGTTGGGCTCCTTTGATTCTCTACGTATCTAAGTATCTGCCAAGATTAAGTTGTTTGGACATATTTTCATCCTCTATATTATAAAACAGGAAATTGAAACCTAGGGAGACCAAGATTAAGCAGTTTGAACCTCCCTTTAGCTGAAAATTGTACAAAACTGAATAACTTCTCAAAATTTGGAAATAAGTTTGATGAACTCTGAGTAGCCTTCTTTGCTTGGTGAATGTTTAACAAATATGGAGCATTGCATCATTCAAAGTATGACATATTTGGTCTGTAAAATGTCAATCATGAAATATGAGTAACCTGCTGCAGTAGGAGGCTAACAATGGACAATCTCATATTAGGTCTATTCACACTGATAATGGAAAAAATGCACATCAAATGAATTTCAAAACTATCTTCGCCAACATGGTATCAAACATCAAACAATTGTGCCTTATAATCCCCAATAGAATGGTGTAGCTGAAAGAATGAATAGGACAATCTTAAATGTGGTATGATCCATGTTGTTTTTGAAAAATGTAAAGATAATGTTTTGGGCCCATGCTATTCTATGTGCTGCATATATAAAGAATAGATGTCCATCTAATGCTATCAGAAACAAGACTCCATATGAAATGTGGTATGGACATGTCCTTCGGTAAAGCATCTCAGGGTCTTTGGTTCCACCTGTTATGCCTTGATACCAAAGGTACATAGAAACAAACTTGGTGCTAGAAGTCATAAGTGTATCTTCCTGGAGTATTCAAACACCTCCAAAGCATACCGCCTCTATGATGAAGTAAATAAAAAGTTTGTTGTATCTAGAGATGTAATTTTTCTTGAATCATCCAAATCTGACAATGTTGTTGAGCGACAACTTGATC